>CAWVNZ010001894.1:0-18864 GCA_963930735.1 Dioctria linearis | reverse complement strand
AAACACAAGAACATGTAACTCACTGTGTACTATAATTATTTCAACGGTGTCGGTTTCTATTCATGTCTTATCTCCAAGTTCTCATCATTCTTGGGTTCGACGGTGCATCTTTATTCTGATGATATGCTGATTGAGCAGTTCCCATCATTTGGTTGATCTTTCTTGAAGATTTGCATATCCTCTACGAAGTGAAGAAGCTCAGGTCTGATGTTTTGGTGACATGGGTATGGGAATGTAACTCACGTGACTTTGCCTTCTCTTTTAAGTACGAATACCTTTTACAGATTTTAACGTATTCCAGTTTTATCTATGTGCTAGCAGTAAGAGCATCAGATTTACATCATAGCCATCAATTAATTTGTTCTAATTAAAAAAAAAAAAATCAGTTCGAAAGTTAAGTTAAAAAATATTTTTCTATGTATTTCCTTTGCAATTCTAAATAGACACTAAGTATGAAGAATAATGACGAGAAAAACAGGTAAATGATATCAAGGGCTATTACTGTATTTAAATTGATTTATGCATTTATGTAAGTTAAGATAGATTATGGAAAAGTACGAGCAGTATAGGTGATCCTGTGAATAATTCTCTAGAAGGTAATTGGTGTACTGACAACTAAATTAATAATTCAAAGCTGTATAAGAAGAAATTTTAGGTACTAGCATGATTTATTTACCTCTCTCAATAATATAAGTTGGGGTGGGGCTAGATAACCAAACCCTAATAGATCTTTTGTGCTATACCCCTGCCATGTTAGATCCAGTTCACGTTGTTATCTCATCAGAGTCAGTGAAAGAACCTCTGAAGAAGTTACAAGACTAACTTCGGTTTTGGAGCCCTTGGCCTACATCTCTTTGCATTCGCAGGGTACGTTCTCTGCAGATTCTACCTCTTAGTTGCAGAATCGGCATTTTGTAGTCTGTGGTCTTGCCCATTTTCTTATGCATTATTTAATTATTATTTCAATTATGCCAGTGTAAGTTAATCAACTTCTTTGTGCGGCTTAGTCCAGGATGGTTTTGCCATTTTATTTGCTCAGCCTGTCCAGTGTTGGACATTATTTCTTCTACTAGGTGCCTTTTCGTAAGGCCGCAGAAAGGTCGCGGTGCGGTAAATTGGCGAACGTGAGTACAAAACTTAAATTTTCTTGATGCGCTTAATAGGAATTTCTCTGACGTTGTCTTAACACTTTCTCTCTAACAAGAATTGAGGTTGTAATAGCCCTGAGTATCTCCCCAGCCTGGAAGGATAGCAGCTTGGGTCTGCTCTGCTATCTGTGGATGAACCACTGAAACTTACCCCACCTCGATCTGATACACTTCATTAAGAGGACAGGAAGGTTTTTGTGTGATGGTTTCTAGTAAGTTATCACAATAGGCCGTCCTGGACTCCATGCGACATTGGATTTTGTACGTCAGATCTACGAAAACTCATGAGTTCAAATCTACATTGTAGCTGACAGAAGGGCTAGTCACAGATGTCCAAAATTTTATGGGCAACTTCCCTCGTAATTATAACCCCAATTTTAATGAAGTGGGGGCTCTATACATTATGTTTAGAGCTAAAACATTTACACCAAATATGACTGCACGCATTCTAACAAAAAAAAACCAAAGTAACAAATAAATTTTGCTGCATCGAGATACAAGGGCTAGACACACCGTTAATCTTTGCATTGTTCTCCTAAAAATTGTGTCTGCAGTCAAACTAACCAGTTCAATTCAATTTGTTATCTCGACGCGAACATACAAATGACGCTACTCTGCTTAATGTGAATTTGCTATAATCAATAAATTTAATTAGTATAGAACTGAGTGTCTTTTAATTTTTCAAAGCTTTCAATTCAAATCATTTTGTTTTGCATAGCAATCAGATAGGGTGATCACTTTCTTTCTCTTTTTCCGATTACGCGGAATTACATTGGTGCCGAAACCCGGGATCTTTCCCAAGAACTGTATCGCGATTTACATTAACGGGAGCTTTCTCTAGAAGTATCTTTCATTTAATATTAACGGGAGCTTTCCGAGCATAAATACCATCGACGCGCTTGCGTTAGTTTTACCAAAATTAGCTGAGGTATCTTGTCTACAAAAAATCCAAGTCGAAGATCTACCACACCTTCATGGTCTTTAGCTAGTTGATCCTTCTTTTGCAATTAATGATTCTATCGACTTGATCATCGGAGCGGACTTATATCACACAATAATCCAAGAAGGACTTCGAAAAAGTATGCCATCTGCACAAAAAACAACATTAGGATGGATACTCTCAGGGCCTGCTAGACCAGTTGAATCTGATGAAGTTGACGGTGTAAAAAATATGCTTATCACATAAATGGAGCATTAAACTCTGAGCACCTAGACACCCTTCTTCAAAAGTTTTGGGAGATAGAGGAACTAGCAGAAACTAAACCTATTCTCTCTGATGAAGATCAAGCTTGCGAGACTTACTACAAAGAGAATGTGCATCGTAGCTCTAGTGGACGATATATTGTGAGATTACCAATTCGTAAAAGTTATCAGAATTCTGTTACTTTTGGGGACTCTCGCATAGCTGCTGTAAGAAGTTTGCAATCTCTAGAACGACGTTTTAAAGCCAGCCCCCAGCTAAAAGGAAGCTACCTAGCTTTCATGCATGAATATTCAAAGCTTGAGCACATGGAACTCATCTCACACGAAGCTCATACTACGTCACCATCGTTATTTCACTTACCACTTCATGGAGTCATCAACGATAACAGTGTTCTAAAAAAAACTCAGAGTTGTCTTCAATGTCTCACGTAAATCTAAAAATGGGAATTCCTTAAATGATTATCTGGCAGTGGGACCCAAGCTTCAACCTGATCTCGCATCCATTGTCTTACGTTGAAAACGACACTCTATTGTAGTAGTAGCAGACATTAGGATGATGTACCGACAAATTCAAGTAGATGAACGTGACTGTGAGCTACAGAGAATTGTCTGTCTCCAGTTGCAGAAATGGGCTCCCAATTCAATTGAATGCCTCCAAAATACTGACACCATATATTCTCCTTCATTACTAAATTTATCCAAAGACGAAACAGTCAAGACGCAAGGTCTCTGGTGGAATCCAAAGACGGACTGCTTTGAATTTAAAATAAAGCTATATGAAGCCCCAACTGTTATCACAAAACGGAATTTGCGTTCACACGTCGCAAAACTTTATGACCCATTGGGATTCTTATCGCCGACAATTATACTAGCGAAATATATGTTTCAACGACTATGGTTAATTCAGTATCGGAGAAGAATGGCTGTCATATCGCAAGGATCTACCAAATTTGAGTAAAATATCCATTCCACGATGGACTGGACATCATCCAACAAGTCTCTCCTACACGGATTTTCCGACGCTTCTGAAATAGCTTACTCACCAGCTATTTATTTTAGAGCCGCTCACGATTTTGATAATGTGCAGACAACTTTATTGTGTTCCAAAACCAAACTCGCTCCAATTAAGAAGTTGTCAATTCCTCGACTGAAACTTATGGGCACTTATCTTCTCGTCAAGCTTATGCAAAGCATACAATCATCACTGGGAATGCAAGGCATTCCTGTATATTGCTGGACAAATTCTTTAAACGCGCTAGCGTGGGTAACTAGCCATCCATCTAAGTGGAAAACTTTTGTGGCCAATCGGGTCAGTGAAATTCTTCAGCTTATGCCATGAGTCAAATGGCGGTATGTACCTTCAATCTGTAATCCTGCTGACTGTGCATCACGAGGTGTCTTACCATCAAAACTAGGAGACCTCTAACTCTGGTGGGAAGGTCCCCCGTGGCTAAAAACTTCTTCTATTACCTGGTCCCAGCATCCTACCGTACACATCTGTGTCTCTGAAACGGATGTCGAACAAAGATGGCTAGTTACCCACAATGCTGCAGCATCTTCTCCCATAGTATTGAGCACTGAAATTCACTCCCTTCAGTCTACAGCATGCTATTAAGGTAATACAACACCGAGCACTACAGAACTTCCACCCTGGGATTTAATCGCTAGGTATTAATCATTACAACGACTATTCCGCCTCACTGCATGGTGCCGCCGCTTCGTAGTAAACTGTAGAACTCCTAAGGACAGAAGAGCATCCGGAAACATATCGCCATTAGAATTGAAGCAATCTATGCATTTTTGGATACAATACGATCAACAAGGATTATTTCCTGATGAGTATCGCCACCTGTCATCACATCGGCAAATTTCTAATTATTCGCTTGACTCCATTCTTTGATTTTGATACAAAAACGATTCGTGTAGGCGGTCGACTTCAGCATTCAAAATTATCAGATGACTCGAAACATCAATTTTTCATAGCAAAAACTAGCCCGTTGGCCGAACTTGTTATTGCAGACGCTCATACGCAAACCCTACATGGCGGTGTTTAGCTAACGCTTGGTTTTGTCCAACAACAGTACTGGATTGTAGGATGACGAGAACTTGTTTGTCAATTCCTCAGAGACTGTGTAGTGGGTATGGCTCTGGCCGAGGTAGATCAGCACATAAAGCGCATATAGCCTTATTAGTCTGCATGGCGACTAAAGCCCTACATTTAGAGCTGGAGCGTACAAAAGATTTACAGCTTGACAAGGACTCTGCTACAAGATCTTCAGTGACAACGCCACTACTTTCGTCAGTGCTGCAAAGAATCTAAGGAACTCCTTCTCTGCAGTTCGCAACGAACTTCCAGCCGAACTGGCTTCACTGTTATCTCTTCATGGCAAAGAGTGGCATTTTATACCACCAAATGCACCTAATTTTGGTGGGCGTTGGGAAGCGGGCGCCAAAAGCGTTAAGCATCACCTAAAGCGATGCATTGGAACCTCTACCCTTACATTTGAGGAGCTCTACATCTTACTGACACAGATCGAAGCATGCGTGAAAGACTTGGAACCTTTGACTCCCGATCATTTTTCAATAGGATCCATTCTTCTGACAACTCCGGCGCCTAAGCTTCAACATGACCTTCAAAATCGCCTTTCCAGATGGAAACTTGTACAGCAAACATACTTCCATTTTTGGAATCGCTGGTCAAAGGATTACTTGAACACCCTGCAAGAAAGAACCGAGTGGAAACAGCCGTCGCTTAATCTTCAACCAGGACATCTCTTCGTTCTTCGAGAAGATCATCTTCCACCTTCATCCTGCGCACTTGGGCGTATATTGAAGTTCCATCCTGGATCAGATGGACCAGTGCGAATTGTCTCAGTTCAAACAAAATATCGGGTACTACAACGACCAATAACTAAGATTTGTCAATTCCAGTCTCAGACAATCGATATGACAGCACACAGCAGGTTCCCGCAGGGCGGGCGGAAATTCCACATCAAGTCCTGTGATTCTTCAACCTTCTGCATCCTTTCGTCTACCGGACGAGGCGGGCGGTGTTGTTTAGAGCTAAAACATTTACACCAAATATGACTGCACGCATTATAACAAAAAAAACCAAAGTAACAAATAAATTTTGCTGCATCGAGATAACAGGGCTAAACACACCGTTAACATTTCATTGTTCTCCTAAAAATTGTGTCTGCAGTCCAACTAACCAGTTCAGTTCAATTTGTTATCACGACGCGAACATACAAATCAAACTACTCTGCTTAATGTGAATTTGCTATAATCAATAAATTAAATTAGTATAGAACTGAGTGTCTTTTAATTTTTAAAGATTTCAATTCAAATCATTTTGTTTTGCATAGCAATTAGATCGGGGTGATCATTTCTTTTTCTTTTTCCGATTACGCGGAATTACACCTCCCGATGCTCATATCTATCATAATTCCCTGAAATCAGTGCTATATAATTATCCTCGACAGATTCGCTCCTGAGAGTTAACGTGTACAGATCGTACATATTGCCTGGTTCACTTGCAGAGCTAAATTTCAAATTAAGGGCTTATCAGACTAAGGTGCTTGTGACGGAGGATGGTACTGTTGATATCCCTGATCGCGCTGTGTTTTGTTTTTTCATTTATTGTCTTGTATAATAAAATTGGTACTGATTTCCTTTAATATGACAGCTTTTTGGTACGTAATAAATAACTATGCCAACTTAAGACCACATAAAGCCTACTTAAATAATAATCGGGAAGAGATGGAACGCACATTAATACGATTTCACTATAATCCTAAATATATTTAGTCTTAAAATCAGCGATTCGGTGTTAAACTGACTCCATGGCATGAGGTTTTTGTGAGCCTGAACTAAACTCTAGCGAACGTCATGCCATGAAAAGGGCAATCTCAGAGTAATAATGCCTTTGTAATTTTTTGTTTTGTATGGTCGACTATAGAATCTAACAGACTTGAGTTATATTTATTATGGTTTTGTAAGCTCTGAGAATGTCAAGAAAATATCATGATTTGCATAGATTTTTTCAAGGTAGAATTGTAGTCACAAATAACGCAGTAAGACTGTTAGAATCAATACAAAACGTACCTCGTGATGAGGATATTGGATTTACATTGACACTCAAGATGCTGTAAAGGTTGTGTATTCAAACACCCTCAAATTGATCCTAGTCTAGATTTGTCGGCATTTTTATATACGTTTTCCAGATTAGACTAATTAGTGCTAAAACAAGAACTCACCCTGAGCTTTTTGCTTCAAGTTACATTGAGCGTGGTCACCGGGTAACTGCTGAAATGTTACATACGACTTGAGCTACTCAGATTGTACCGGTGCGCATGCTGTTGCTGTGGTTAATGCATTTGTTGTTGAGGTAGTGCACAGTTTTGTGAATACACATATCTCACTACGTCACTTTTTAAGCAAAGATTATTTCGGATTAACCCTGAAGATGTGTTAAGGATGGGATCCCGTTTTCGTGAAAGCTGGAAACCGCTGTCGCGGTTGAAATTAAGTAGACGTTTTATTTCAATTGCCTCACGAACGAAACGAGGAGTATAATAAGGCCCGCGAGCCAGGAATTTTACCTTTTTAACATGAATCCAATTATGTTCTGTTAGATGGTCGAGAATATGCTCGCAAATTGCTGATTTTTCTCGCCGATTCTTGCTTAAGGTACTTTCACATCAAAAACTAGAACAGAAAAATGTAAACCGAAAAACTCAATTTATTCCACTTTAAAAGAAGATTTTTGTTTCAATGATTAATAAAATCCAGAGAAATAGGATAAACTAAGAATTTTACTGAGAAAATACTTATATTTGTTACAGATTTTTAAGAAAAACACAACTTTTATGTTTTATCGGCCGAAAAACTTTTTTGGCTGAAAAATTCGTCCGATAAATCATAAAATTTGTGTTTTCTTAAAAATTCAAAAATAAATATACTATTCTATTAGTAAAATTATTAGTTTATCCTATTTCCCATGATTTTATTTATCATTGGAGCAAAAATCTTGTTTTAAAGTGAAATAAATTGAGTTTTTCGGTTTACATTTTTTCGCTTCTTGTGTTTGATGTGAAAGTGCATTTACAGTATTTATATGTTCTTTCGGGCGGGTAGCAATACTTCCTTGTGTTTGCCCAATATAATATGACTCACCACTTAAAGTGAATACAAAATAGATCAACTTTGGTCGTGGTGCCCCTACTCCTATCGTTGACCTTAATTGTCGTAAGTAATTGGATTATAAAAACGATTTTTATAATTATAGTTGCCAATACGACGAGTTTTACCTTTACCTTTCCTTTATTTATTTGCCTTAGTAAGCACACCTTCAAACTGAGTCCTCTATTGTTGGGTCTGTAAGAGTCCATTGATGAAAAACAACTTCTAACTATCGATAGTTTTGTTTGAAAGTTACATAGATAAGATAAGATAAAATGTCTGCTGACTTTTTGTCTTCTCACGTTCATCTTTCGCCACCCCATATACTCAAAAAATTTACCTTAATCTTTCTAGTTTCATATCGTTTTGTATAATAGAGCACAGCATGACATGTCGACAGCATGTAGATGTATAGATTTTCCTACACTGTTTCCCATTAAAACTGAACCAAAATAAAAAATCAAAGACTGAAAGCATTCGTTTGTTACAATAAGACATCTTCATAAATTTCTAATGATTTCCAGACGTTAATTGGGATAAGGGCCTGAGGTATTGGATAATATGCTGTTAACTTTCCTTAATCTAGTACTGCATTAAAAATGGAACAAAAACATCTATTCTAAAGGCAAAAAAATCAATTTTTCTTTTTCCATTTTGTGATACAACTCTATTTTTCCTCTACTCCTCTCCTCTACTCCAATGGAAAGAAAAAACGTTTATATTAAGTTAATACTAAAGAAAAAAACTTTTCTATAGAATCTTTTATTTTGTGATTTGTAAATTCTTTAAAACATTACAGCGAACATGGGGAGCTTTTCTTTCGGAGTGAAAGGACTTCATTTAACTTTATGAAGGGAATTTTTAAAGTGGTTCAAAGTAGTCGCAGTCTTTTGCAAAACAATATTTTTTTCTCAAGTCATGCACTAGCTTTAATTAATTTTTTTCATACATATGTACATATATGATTTTTCCCCAGTAGGATTTTACAATTTTACGTACCTAAATGCCAAAAGAATGTTATTAAAAGCAAGCCCACGTTACTTAGGATGCTTTTACAATTTGACCGTGAATAGGTATGGTGGAGTGTGTAATTTTAGATTCTACGTCATGTAGGCTTCAAGATATAAAAAATAATTTTAATAAAATTATACAGATATCAAAAATTTTTGGTTTAGTTTTAATCTTTTAGACACATTTGCGATTAAAATTAGTTTTCTACAATAGCCATTAAAAAAACTGTAAAATATTAGAATACATATACGACATAAACAAAGACAGCTTTGATGGATACGAAAAATGCATTTTGACTATAGAATGAAAATTGAATCTGAAATATTACCGCGGATACTTTCGAACGTGAATTTTTATCTTTTTACTCAGATATTATCAGTGAAATGGAGACTACTTTCTATATATCAAGACGGAGAAAAACAGATAGGTGTCATGATATTCTCAAGATAGTATTCAACAAGTTGAAATTACTACAGGAGAATAAATAAAATGTGAATCTGTTCCAAGGGTGCAGGGTGAAGGGTGCAGCTAAGTTGCATTTAAGGGTACACAACCATACACTACATATAAATGGGTCCTGTATACGTCGCTCATCCCAACCCTGAGAACGGTGGTGTCAATTCTCACTGGGCATTCTTTTCTCAGGAGTCACATACTCAGGTTGGGGCTTTTTCCTGATCCTATGTGCAAGGTATGCGGACGGTGACTCACTTTCTATGTGACTGTCTGGCTCTCTCAGGAAAGCAATACATATTCTTGGCTCACACCTCCTGGACGAACTACATGAAGCCAGCAATGAGTGCTGGGAGTCAATACTTAAATTCGTAAGACCGTCCAGTTGAGACCTAAGAGCAGTCGCCCATAATTCTGGAGAGCGAAAGAGGGGCCTTGTTATGGCCTACGTTCCAGAGATTCCACAGAGGGCCTCAACCTCAGTTTTCAATCAATCAATCAGGTCGCTCATCAGATCACCGCCTTTTACTGCTAACAGTTTTGGTGGCGCGTCTATCCTGGGTCGTTCATTTTCGAACACTTTGCAAACCTAGCAAAATTTATTTTCAAAATTACGTCTAGTAGGTACCACTTTGCTGAACGTCGAAAAGTTTAGCTAAGTAAGCTTTTGCTTGTACGAAAATAGGGAAAAAAACAAACAGAAATAATAGTCTATTGTCAATCGACAATGCGGCCGTACTGTGGGGCTGGAATTAAAGAATAAAAAAAGAAAAGAATCAGATCCAAAAACTAACAAGTTTTATTAAAGAATAATTCCCGAGAGGGAGCCGTTGTTTTTGTTTAATGGTTCCCAGATAAGCTTCCTTCAGTATCAACAATTTCTTACGCTCATCAAAAACGAACTGTCAACCTAGAACGACAGAAGAGGATCCAGCCAGCAGTAACAGTATTGTAACTGTCTTTTCCACTATCACAACCGTTAAGTCAAAATAGGGTCGACTCGGTCCCAACACCGGCGCCTCCCTAGCGGAATAGTACCCCTTCAGATGGTCATAGGGACAGTCTGAGCTCCTCCGTATGGACGACGTCATTCGAGCTTCGCTTTGTAGACCTCAAACCGCCATTAATACGACTTGCTTTTTCAAGTAAATGTTCTAATTCGGATTTGCATGCAATTCAGTTATTATCAAGATAAATAAAACAAAATTGAAACTTTTGAAGATTTGTATTAACGAATCCTTGGAAAGTTTGAGCTGCGTTGCAGAGCCCAAAGATCATACGAGTGAACACGGAGAGTTTGATTGGCGTACAGATCACTATTTAAGGGATGTTTTCACGATTAATCAGAATTTAGTAGTAATCTTTGGTTAGGTCCTCTGTCGAAACTAAAAGTGAATCTTATAAATTATAACCGAAGTCAAGAATTAGCAGAATAGGATATCGGTGTGGATATGTGCAGGAATTCAGCCATCGGTAATCGTCACATGATCACTATTCGCCGTTGTTGTTTTTATCATACTTCACTGCAAAGAAGAGGATCAACAACCGGCAAATAGACGACAAATACCAAATACCTTGTGATAAGAAGGATGTGATTTTTGACCGAACGCATTTAGTGGACTATCAAAACCAGTCTCAATTGTAATATGTCTGTATTCGTGTAAGAGATTTGGTATCACCGGTTCTATGGATAGACTGAGAAGTATTGATTGCGCCGATGACTGGCCGAAACCATGCTTTACAGAAGATACCAAGGAATTAGATGCAAGTAAATGTAAGTCCGTGGCATCCGTGCTTAGGATCCCCATGTCACGAACAAAAATTAATAAAGATACGCAGCAAAGATCGTATCTTCACTGTTACCAAAAAGCCTCAAAATGTCATTGATTTCCGAAAATTTCTATCTCTACATGCATGGCAAATGTCCTAATGAAATATCTAGTTGCCCTTGTAGACAAATTTCTACATGCAATACTCAAGCTAAAAATCACGGAGATCATTTCATTCTTGCATATATTTTACACCGTAAAATAAAATTCGGTAACACTTTTTTATCCCGAATTGTGGCAATCCTTTCTTTTCTGAAAAAAAAACCTATAATATTCTTGCGCTATCCTTGTTACGCGTCTTCTGGGGATGCTTTGTAGATGCTTTAGCCTTATGTGGCCAAGAGCTTCACAGTCGCAGAGGACATATTCAGTAATTCCTTCCTTCATCCTAGCTAGCTCGGCAATTCCCAGTAAATATTTCCGTTTTGAGCCTTAGTTATTTCATGCAGTGCATGAGGAATGTTTTCGTCCTGTGTAACGAATTTCTTCGTTTTCTTAGCTATGGAGTATTTTTTCCATGTATCAGCTTAATTCTGTCTTCCCAAAGCCTGTCTTGTACCAAAATGTGAATCTTTGAGTGGCCAAAAACAGCCCCTGGGTCAACAAATAAAGATCTGACTCCATTCTCTGCAAGGCGTCGACAATATCGTTTTCTTAATGCCTTTGTGTTATTTGCTTCGGCTAGTTGCCTCAAGGCTTAGATGAATGAATGAATTTAACGATTTTAGTGCTGCTTGGCTGCCTGATATTGTACACATTTTTGCTCCACACATGTGTTTTGTAGATGAGCTCGCGACCGCAGAGTTCTATTTGGTCTATTTGGTCTTTGTGGGCACCACACAGTACAGTAACTTAACGAATCAGTTACTTGGGCCATATATTCAAACGCCCCTTCTGCCTTCCATTTTGAATCCAGCCAAATACCATATAACATATCTCTTTTCCAGGAGTAAGTCACCAGAATGCTGATGGTTTCTTAAGATCTTGAATGGCGATATAAAGCTACAGTGTTCCGGTATAACATCTTGGATTGGGTTGGCCATCGGGTCCTCCAGGATTTCTTCAAGGGCTATCAGGCAGTCGACAATATGCTGCCTATTCTTAAGAGATTTCCATCTGCAGTCTTATAACATTGAGGTTCAGTGTAAACTGGGTCAGTATAGCCTTTATGGCTTTAGTTGGGCAGATACTTATGGTACCAGTAAGTCTTGGGCCACCAAAGGAGTGAAGCGAAAATGCGCATATTGACGCTGAGATATCATTTTAAATGAAGTCTTCTATCGAACCTAATTCCTAGATATTTTGACCTCCTTTAAGAAATCTACTACTCTTCCTGCAAGAAGGTGGTGCTTGAAAATAAGTCTTCCTTTTATATGGAGCGATTACTGTTTTGCCAGGATTGGTACGATGTCCCATCGTCCGGTACCTGTTGCGAACTTTATTTAGAATATTCTGTATTAGATTGCAGATTACTCAGCCATGTTTGGCCTTGGTTATTATGACCAGCTTATCATGATCCAATTGCTCTTGTATGAGATCACCGACAACTAGATACCATAGCAGAGGGAAAAATGTTCACATATCTCCGTTTCCTTAGTATGTAACCCAGAGTATAGTTGGATCTAAAGATTTTAGTTAGACTCCATTTTAAGTACTCTGGCCCTTGCTGGACTGTAGGACTTGGAAGATATCGTCAGCATGAGGCGATATGAAGCTTATCTTGGCTTAATAATATAAAAAATAAATATAAAAAAATTATGCGCTTCGATTTGCGACATAAGTGACAGTCAACGGTTAAACGTGAAAGTAATCAATTCGGTGCTCTAAGCATGAATAAGGGAAGATAATCAGGAGTGCTGTAAGATAGTTAAACGATTTGCTAAAACGCATTGTACATTGTGTTCGAAACAATAATCAGAATGTGAAATCAGATCGCCAAATTGAAATGTAATAAATTAAGAAAAAAATAGTTTGCAGCCTTGTTAACTAAGTAAAACCTCAATTACCCATGAACCGATTATTTCTAGTATCATGAACAATATCGTGAACAAAATTTTACCTATGATATTGCATTGCAAACCCCAATTTATAGATTACTAATCATCTTGTTCTGCACTAACATATAAAGCTAGCGCATGCAGTTATTGCGATGCATTTTTAATTTAGAGTTTTATTAGCAGTCACCATAAGCACTCTAATTGCAACGGTATATTCTCTATGTAGGAAAATAATAACAATTTAATTAGCTTTTCCCAATTAGGAACTGCTCTTTATGTCTGACTTGTTAGCTTGAAACTAGTTGAAAATTTATAATATATTGCTCCTGTTTGATATGATTGTAATGAATGTATATATGAGGATAAATTTTAAGGTAAATTTAAATGTATACAGGGTGTGATCTTTATCAATTCTGCATTAATGCAGGAGGTAATGGAACATGTAGAAGGTAAGGTACCTGTTCAGCCCTGAACAAACAGTTTTAAGCCAGTCGTAAACTTTTACAATAATTAAGGATTTTCTTATTTTATCAGCAATATTTCTTTAATAATTTCTGCTCGGCATATGAGGTCAATTCTGACTGTGCGCATTTTTTCCAAGTGCATTGACTCATGACACAAAACAACATTCGTAATTTCGTCACTAATAAACCAAGTCAGCAAATTTTCTGACGAACAAATTTTACGTTTCTCATGAGGCAATGCACTCTGAAGAAATGCGATTGCTGACAGCATATATGTATATATATATAGCAACTAAATTTATTAAAATTGTTCAGAGTAAGAAAGTACTTTCATGTGTTTAATTTTACTGAAACTCTTCCACAATCCAGTAAGCAGATCGGTAATAATTGCTAATCCGGAATTAACACAATGTTAATTCCAGCATTTTATATTACAGATCTGTACATGGTCCTTCGAGCCGTCGTCATCAACGGCAAATTATAAATACAATATACTGCTCACAGAATCAGCACACTGCTGATTACAAAGATTGTTGCAGCTAACTCATCCATTACAGTGATCATTAGAATCAACACATCTTTGCTTCTATAAGAGCTGCATACAGAACGCCCGCATAGAATCAACACATCGTTGCTTCTATAAGAGCTACATACATAACGCCCGCATAGAATCAACACATCGTTGCTTCTATAAGAGCTACATACATAACGCCCGCATAGAATCAACACATCGTTGCTTCTATAAGAACTACATACATAACGCCCGCATAGAATCAACGCATCGTTGATTCTATAAGAGCTGCATATATAGCGCCCGCATAGCTGCGAATTCGCTCTTCATAGCAATTAATTTAAAGTAAATAAGATCTATTGCATTTCAACAGCAGATCAATGGACACCAATGCAGAAGAAATAATCCCCGCTCAAAAGGAATTGGCAGAGGAAATCTCGCGGCATCTTGGCAACTTAAAAAAGGATGGGCCAGAGAGAAAAACTCGACAATATATTGCAAACACGCTTGCAGACATACAAAGGCTCCATACGTTACTGAAAGCCTGTATGAAAAGACTCACACCCTGTACCAAAATGCGATCGAGGCCGCTTCAAATCTGCAAACCGAGACTTCTGCTGGCAAGACCCAGGCAAGCGGCAGCAAAGGCATTTTAGATGGTAACAGTCCATCAAAACTCACAGCAAAAAACCTGCGGAACAAAATCAAGGTCAGTTTCCGCAACAACATGCAATACAGAAACAAGCCGAGTTTCCAGAACAACCTGCAATGCAAAACCAATGGCAGTTTCCGCAGCAGCCTCCGACACAGCATCAATTGCCGCTACCACAGCAACCCGTAAAAATTCAGCCGCATTATGACACAAACAGGTTCAATAGCCTTCCAAAGCTCCCAGCAATAAAAATTCCCAAATTTGCAGGAGATTACAAAGATTGGAATTCGTTCATAGACATATTCACGAACGTCATACACAACAACACATGCTTGTCGAGTGTTGAAAAAATGCAGTACCTTCTTTGTCATTTGGAAGGCGACGCAAAAAGAGTTATTGGTCATCTACAGCTTAACAATAATAACTATAGCACAGCAATGCACTTAATTAATGCCAGATTCAACAATAACCGGAAAATCATAACAACATACGTCAACACAATAATGGATGCAAAGAAAACTGAGCACAGATGCCAAGAAGACATCATTATGTTGTATGATTTGATACGGGAATGCCTAGACGCACTGAAGAATTTAAATTGTAACACTGATGAATGGGGGCCTATAATGGAATGCATTGCAATGAGGAAACTGGATACTGAATCGCTTCGCCTTTTTGAAGAGAGTCTAGCAACACCCAGAGAGATGCCATCAATTCAAGAATTCTTAAACTTCCTGGAGAAACGTCATCAAGTTCTAGACTCTATAAAGGGCTCTAGATTTCAGAAAGCTGAACCAGTCTACAAAAGCACCAAAAGGAACTTCCATGCTGCTTTAAGGGACTTCTGTGCAAGCTGCTCAAAATCTCATAAGCTATATCAATGCGCAGACTTCAAGAGAATGAATGTGCATGACCGGAATCAGCTGGTCGCACAAAAGGATCTTTGCTCAAATTGCCTCATTCACAGCAAGACAGAAAAATGCAAATCAAATAAGACCTGCATTTATTGTAAAAGGAGGCATCACAGTTTGCTTCATCAACAACTTGGAAGTCATCATAAACTCAATGTATCAACAAATACATATGATGACACCAAACAGCACCATAAAGATGATGCTACCGTCTGTCATGCAAATAGCAAAAAAACACATCATGTACTACTGCCGACTGCATTGGTAAGCATAAAAAACATATACAGACAAACAGAGAAGCTCAGAGCCCTAATTGATCCTGGCTCTGATCACTGAAGAATCCGTTCAAATGTTAAAGATTCATAAAGAGCGTATCAGAGCTACCATACTTGGAGTAAGTGAAGCGCAAAGAGCAAAATCTAACAGCAAGGTAACAATCAAGCTGAGACTCAAACAGCAAGGCATATATCTCTCCATAGAAGCATTGGTTTTACAGAAGCTCAACTCCTATCTTCCCGAAAGGCCCCTAAACGGAATAGATATGAGCAAATACATCAATATGGTCTTGGTTGATCCCAGCTTTGACACACCCGGTCCCCGGAGTATATGCAAACATAATCTCAGAAGGAATAAAAGAGGGTACACCGGCAGCGCAAAATACTAAATTAGGCTGGATACTATTTGGAACAATTCCAAATGGCCAGCAAACAACAGCCAGAGTAACAAGTCTCCTCTCACTTGCGGAGATTGACCAAAAATTAGAGGAACTCTGGGACATAAAGCCGCAAGCAGATAATAATCACAATGAGGCATGCGAGGAGAACTTTCAAGTCACTCACAAAAGAGACAATAAAGGAAGGTACATTGTACGCCTGCCCTTTAAGAGTCCAGCAGAACCACTGGGCAATTTCAAAGCTGTGGCATTAGCTCTCCTGTTACAGGTGGAGCAAAGATTAAAAAGGAATGAAGACGACATGATCGAATACAACCATTTTTTGACTGAGTACCTAGCATTAGGTCACATGAGTCCTGTGAAGTTCGATAAAACAACCGAAGTGAATCTTTATTATCTGCCGCATCATGCAGTGTACAAAAAAACAGCACCACCACAAAACTGCGAGTGGTGTTTGATGCTTCAAGCAAATCACGATCTGGTCTAAGTCTGATTGACATACTTCATACTGGACCCAAAATTCAGTAAAATTTGAGTGACATACTTCTACGTTGGAGAAAGCACAGATATGTATACACTGCAGACATTGAAAAAATGTTCAGGCAGGTGATTGTTGCAAAAGAAGACAGAAACTACCAAAGAATATTGTGGCGACCACGACCGAATTGGTCCGTGCAAGAATTCACGCTTAGCACCCTAACATACGGTACTAGTCCCGCTACCTACCTATCAGTAAGAGTACTAAAACAGCTAGCTAATGACGAAGGATATGCCTTACCCATTGGGAAGAAAGCATTGTCATTTTATTTCTATGTAGATGATCCTTACAGGAACAGATACTACTACCGAATCAGTAGAATTGGAGGGTCAATTTGGGAAAGTGGACGTCAAATCACAAAGACATGTTAAAAAATATTCCGATGGAAGCCAGAGAAGAAGGAATCCTTGAAATAGAAGAGCATGACACAATCAAGGCATTAGGATCCACTGGAATCCGACAAAGGACGAATTTCAATTCAAACTGAAGCCTGAGAAAACGGCACCAAGCCTAACAAAGCGTGTGCTGCTATCTAGAATTGCCTCTATTTTTGATCCCCTAGGGCTCCTGGCTCCAGTTGTGATGAGAATGAAGGTAATTATGCAGTCACTTTGGAAAAGTAACATAGACTAGGATGAGAAGGCTACGCCAGAAATAATCCAAGCCTGGAAGAACTTGAAACAAAGCTACACTATATACAAGAAATAGAAATCCCTAGATGGATAGGTTATCGCAAGAAGCAAGAAATTCAGTTACACGGATTCTGTGACGCTTCAGAGAAGGGAAATGCCGCAGTCATATATTCACGCTCGACAGATCTTTTCGGGCACGCACGTACCACGCTTCTAACTTCCAAAACCAAGGTCACTCTTCTTAAACGGAAGATCACAATTCCACGTCTCGAGTTATGTGGGGCATTACTACTAGCGCAATTTCTGAAATCTACAATCGCAATTTTGGAATTAGAATCAACCGCTGTGCACGCATGGTGTGATTCTGAAATTGTGTTGGCCTGGTTATCAAAAAATCCAAATACTTTGCACAACTTCATAGCAAATAGAATATCCGAAATACAGGAAACGTTTCCCCACAAGCATCTGGAGGCATGTGTCATCCACAGAAAACCCTGCCGACATTGCGTCTAGAGGAACCTTGCCAAGCAAGCTAGTTTCACACAACATATGGTGGAGAGGCCCGCTTTGGCTAAGCCAGCATCCTGACGCTTGGCCAGTGCAAAAGCTCAAAATTAGCACAGACGTTGACATAAAAGCAAACGGCTGCACGAGCACTTAACGCAACTTTGTTATCAATGGACTTTTTCACCTGTTCTACACTCAATCGCCAAGTACGAGTGATAGCTTACTGCCAGCGTTTTATCGCCAATTGCAAAATTTCCAAAGCTGAAAGGCAATTTTGCGATCACCCAACAAAAGAAGAATTGGAATGCTCAAGGGAGCGCATTATCAAAATCATTCAAGAAGAGGCATACTCCAATGAAATAGACAGACCTGCGCAAAAACAGGCCGCTAGCAAATTCCAGCAAAATACTTTCGATACGCCCGTTTTTGGATAATAGAGGGATTTTGCGAGTCGGATGCAGAATAAATAACTCAACATTGTCAGAGAATGCTAAGCACCAGATACTGCTGCCACAAAAGCATCACGTAACAAATCTGAGAATAGAGCACGCGCATCAACAAACATTGCACGGCGGTACACAGCTCACCTTAAATTATATAAGCGCAGAGTACAATCAAGAATTCACAGGTGCATCAAATGCTTAAGGTTCAACCAAAAGTCAGCACAGCCAATAATGGGTGATCCGCCGGCAATGCGTATAACGCCCTAACCTCCTTTTTCCCACTGTGGAGTTGATTATGCCGGCCCTTTCCTAACAAGGTTCTCAAAGGGAAGAGGAGCTAAGGCAGTTAAAGGATATATTGCATTATTCATATGCATGGTGACCAAGGCTGTACACTTGGAGCTGGTCAGCGATCTTACAACCGACGCATTTCTGGCTGCCTACAAGAGGTTCGTAGCCCGCCGAGGACATTGTCGTCAGATACATAGCGACAACGGAACCCATTTTGTTGGCGCAAAAAGAAAACTAGACAAGGATCTCCAAACAGCAATTGCGGAAAGCACGAAACGGGCTGCAGAAATAACAGCCAATGATGGTACAGAATGGAAGTTCATACCGCCAGCACATGGGAGGCCTATGGGAAGCAGGTGTTAAATCCGTAAAAAGGCATCTCAAGCGAATCTTAGGCGATGCTCTGCTAACCTACGAAGA
>CAWVNZ010001893.1:0-61635 GCA_963930735.1 Dioctria linearis | reverse complement strand
AAAATAATTTTTTACTGTCGCAAATTTTAAATACGCCAGGGATTGCCTTTTCTATAGTAAATTATTCAAAAAATAATTTTTTACTGTCGCAAATTTTTTTGTGCGCCAGGGATTGCCTTTTCTATAGTAAATTATTCAAAAAATAATTTTCAACTGTCTCAAATTTTAATTACGCCAGGGATTGCCTTTTCTATAGTAAATTATTCAAAAAATAATTTTCTACTGTCGCAAATTTTAAATATCCCAGGGATTGCCTTTTCTATAGTAAATTATTCAAAAAATAATTTTCAACTGTCGCAAATTTTAATTACGCCAGGGATTGCCTTTTCTATAGTAAATTATTCAAAAAATAATTTTCTACTGTCGCAAATTTTAAATATCCCAGGGATTGCGTTTTCTATAGTAAATTATTCAAAAAATAATTTTTTACTGTCGCAAATTTTAAGTGCGCCAGGTCTTGCCTTTTCTATAGTAAATTATTCAAAAAATAATTTTCTACTGTCGCAAATTTTAAATATACCAGGGATTGCCTTTTCTATAGTAAATTAGTCAAAAAATATTTTTTTACTGTCGCAAATTTTAAGTGCGCCAGGGATTGCCTTTTCTATAGTAAATTATTCAAAAAATAATTTTTTACTGTCGCAAATTTTAAGTGCGCCAGGTCTTGCCTTTTCTATAGTAAATTATTCAAAAAATAATTTTCTACTGTCGCAAATTTTAAATATACCAGGGATTGCCTTTTCTATAGTAAATTAGTCAAAAAATATTTTTTTACTGTCGCAAATTTTAAGTGCGCCAGGGATTGCCTTTTCTATAGTAAATTATTCAAAAAATAATTTTTTACTGTCGCAAATTTTAATTGCGCCAGTGATTGCCTTTTCTACAGTAAATTTTTCAAAATATTAATTTTTTACTGTCGCAAATTTTAAATACGCCAGGGATTGCCTTTTCTATAGTAAATTATTCAAAAAATAATTTTTTACTGTCGCAAATTTTAAATATCCCAGGGATTGCCTTTTCTATAGTAAATTATTCAAAAAATATTTTTCTACTGTCGCAAATTTTAATAGCGCCAGGGATTGCCTTTTCTATAGTAAATTATTCAAAAAATAATTTTTTACTGTCGCAAATTTTAAATATCCCAGGGATTGCCTTTTCTACAGTAAATTTTTCAAAAATTAATTTTATACAGTCGCAAATTTTAAATATGCCAGGGATTGGCTTTTCTATAGTAAATTTTTCAAAAAATAATTTTTTACTGTCGCAAATTTTAAATACGCCAGGGATTGCCTTTTCTATAGTAAATTATTCAAAAAATAATTTTATACTGTCGCAAATTTTAACTAAGCCAGGGATTGCCTTTTCTATAGTAAATTATTCAAAAAATAATTTTATACTGTCGCAAATTTTAAGTGCGCCAGGGATTGCCTTTTCTATAGTAAATTATTCAAAAAATAATTTTCTACTGTCGCAAATTTTAAATATCCCAGGGATTGCCTTTTCTATAGTAGATTATTCAAAAAATAATTTTTTACTGTCGCAAATTTTAAGTGCGCCAGGGATTGCCTTTTCTATAGTAAATTATTCAAAAAATAATTTTCTACTGTCGCAAATTTTAATTACGCCAGGGATTGCCTTTTCTATAGTAAATTATTCAAAAAATAATTTTTTACTGTCGAAAATTTTAAGTGCGCCAGGGATTGCCTTTTCTATAGTAAATTATTCAAAAAATAATTTTATACTGTCGCAAATTTTAATTACGCCAGGGATTGCCTTTTCTATAGTAAATTATTCAAAAAATAATTTTATACTGTCGCAATTTTAATTGCGCCAGGGATTGCCTTTTCTATAGTAAATTATTCAAAAAATAATTTTCTACTGTCGCAAATTTTAATTGCGCCAGGGATTGCCTTTTGTACAGTAAATTTTTCAAAATATTAATTTTTTACTATCGAAAATTTTAATTACGCCAGGGATTGCCTTTTCTATAGTAAATTTTGGAAAACATAATTTTATACTGTCGCAAATATTAATTACGCCAGGGATTGCCTTTTCTATAGTAAATTATTCAAAAAATAATTTTCTACTCTCGCAAATTTTAATTATGCCAGGGATTGCCTTTTCTATAGTAAATTATTCAAAAAATAATTTTATACTGTCGCAAATTTTAATTACGCCAGGGATTGCCTTTTCTATAGTAAATTATTCAAAAAATAATTTTTTACTGTCGAAAATTTTAAGTGCGCCAGGGATTGCCTTTTCTATAGTAAATTATTCAAAAAATAATTTTTATACTGTCGCAAATTTTAATTACGCCAGGGATTACCTTTTCTATAGTAAATTTTTCAAAAATAATTTTATGCTGTCGCAAATTTTAATTACGCCAGGGATTGCCTTTTCTATAGTAAATTATTCAAAAAATAATTTTTTACTGTCGCAAATTTTAATTGCGCCACGGATTGCCTTTTCTATAGTAAAGTATTCAAAAAATAATTTTCTACTGTCGCAAATTTTAACTGCGCCAGGGATTGCCTTTTCTATAGTAAATTATTCAAAAAATAATTTTTTACTGTCGCAAATTTTAAATACGCCAGGGATTGCCTTTTCTATAGTAAATTATTCAAAAAATAATTTTTTACTCTCGCAAATTTCAATTTCGCCAGGTAAATTTTTCACAAATTAATTTTTTACTGTCGCAAATTTTAAATACGCCAGGGATTGCCTTTTCTATAGTAAATTATTCAAAAAATAATTTTCTACTGTCGCAAATTTTAAATAACCCAGGGATTGCCTTTTCTATAGTAAATTATTCAAAAAATAATTTTCAACTGTCGCAAATTTTAATTACGCCAGGGATTGCCTTTTCTATAGTAAATTATTCAAAAAATAATTTTCTACTGTCGCAAATTTTAAATATCCCAGGGATTGCGTTTTCTATAGTAAATTATTCAAAAAATAATTTTTTACTGTCGCAAATTTTAAGTGCGCCAGGTCTTGCCTTTTCTATAGTAAATTATTCAAAAATAATTTTCTACTGTCGCAAATTTTAAATATACCAGGGATTGTAAATTAGTCAAAAAATATTTTTTTACTGTCGCAAATTTTAAGTGCGCCAGGGATTGCCTTTTCTATAGTAAATTATTCAAAAAATAATTTTTTACTGTCGCAAATTTTAATTGCGCCAGTGATTGCCTTTTCTACAGTAAATTTTTCAAAATATTAATTTTTTACTGTCGCAAATTTTAAATACGCCAGGGATTGCCTTTTCTATAGTAAATTATTCAAAAAATAATTTTCTACTGTCGCAAATTTTAAATACGCCAGGGATTGCCTTTTCTATAGTAAATTATTCAAAAAATAATTTTTTACTATCGCAAATTCTAAGTGCGCCAGGGATTGCCTTTTCTATAGTAAATTATTCAAAAAATAATTTTCTACTGTCGCAAATTTCAATTTCGCCAGGTAAATTTTTCACAAATTAATTTTTTACTGTCGCAAATTTTAAATACGCCAGGGATTGCCTTTTCTATAGTAAATTATTCAAAAAATAATTTTCTACTGTCGCAAATTTTAATTACGCCAGGGATTGCCTTTTCTATAGTAAATTATTCAAAAAAATAATTTTTTACTGTCGCAAATTTCAAGTGCGCCAGGGATTGCCTTTTCTATACTAAATTATTCAAAAAATAATTTTTTACTCTCGCAAATTTCAATTTCGCCAGGTAAATTTTTCACAAATTATTTTTTTACTGTCGCAAATTTTAAATACGCCAGGGATTGCCTTTTCTATAGTAAATTATTCAAAAAATAATTTTCTACTGTAGCAAATTTTAATTGCGCCAGGGATTGCCTTTTCTACAGTAAATTTTGCAAAAAATAATTTTTTACTGTCGCAATTTTTAATTTCGCCAAGGATTGCCTTTTCTATAGTAAATTATTCAAAAAATAATTTTCTACGGTCGCAAATTTTAATTACGGCAGGGATTGCCTTTTCTATAGTAAATTCTTCAAAAAATAATTTTATACTGTCGCAAATTTTAATTACGCCAGGGATTGCCTTTTCTACAGTAAACTTTTCAAAAAATAATTTTATACTGTCGCAATTTTAATTGCGCCAGGGATTGCCTTTTCTATAGTAAATTATTCAAAAAATAATTTTCTACTGTCGCAAATTTTAATTGCCCCAAGGATTGCCTTTTCTATAGTAAACTTTTCAAAAAATAATTTTTTACTGTCGAAAATTTTAAGTGCGCCAGGGATTGCCTTTTCTATAGTAAATTATTCAAAAAATAATTTTATACTGTCGCAAATTTTAATTACGCCAGGGATTGCCTTTTCTATAGTAAATTATTCAAAAAATAATTTTATACTGTCGCAATTTTAATTGCGCCAGGGATTGCCTTTTCTATAGTAAATTATTCAAAAAATAATTTTCTACTGTCGCAAATTTTAATTGCGCCAGGGATTGCCTTTTTTACAGTAAATTTTTCAAAATATTAATTTTTTACTATCGAAAATTTTAATTACGCCAGGGATTGCCTTTTCTATAGTAAATTTTGGAAAACATAATTTTATACTGTCGCAAATATTAATTACGCCAGGGATTGCCTTTTCTATAGTAAATTATTCAAAAAATAATTTTCTACTCTCGCAAATTTTAATTATGCCAGGGATTGCCTTTTCTATAGTAAATTATTCAAAAAATAATTTTATACTGTCGCAAATTTTAATTACGCCAGGGATTGCCTTTTCTATAGTAAATTATTCAAAAAATAATTTTTTACTGTCGAAAATTTTAAGTGCGCCAGGGATTGCCTTTTCTATAGTAAATTATTCAAAAAATAATTTTATACTGTCGCAAATTTTAATTACGCCAGGGATTACCTTTTCTATAGTAAATTATTCAAAAAATAATTTTCTACTGTCGCAAATTTTAATTGCCCCAAGGATTGCCTTTTCTATAGTAAACTTTTCAAAAAATAATTTTTTACTGTCGAAAATTTTAAGTGCGCCAGGGATTGCCTTTTCTATAGTAAATTATTCAAAAAATATTTTTATACTGTCGCAAATTTTAATTACGCCAGGGATTGCCTTTTCTATAGTAAATTATTCAAAAAATAATTTTATACTGTCGCAATTTTAATTGCGCCAGGGATTGCCTTTTCTATAGTAAATTATTCAAAAAATAATTTTCTACTGTCGCAAATTTTAATTGCGCCAGGGATTGCCTTTTGTACAGTAAATTTTTCAAAATATTAATTTTTTACTATCGAAAATTTTAATTACGCCAGGGATTGCCTTTTCTATAGTAAATTTTGGAAAACATAATTTTATACTGTCGCAAATATTAATTACGCCAGGGATTGCCTTTTCTATAGTAAACTATTCAAAAAATAATTTTCTACTCTCGCAAATTTTAATTATGCCAGGGATTGCCTTTTCTATAGTAAATTATTCAAAAAATAATTTTATACTGTCGCAAATTTTAATTACGCCAGGGATTGCCTTTTCTATAGTAAATTATTCAAAAAATAATTTTTTACTGTCGAAAATTTTAAGTGCGCCAGGGATTGCCTTTTCTATAGTAAATTATTCAAAAAATAATTTTATACTGTCGCAAATTTTAATTACGCCAGGGATTACCTTTTCTATAGTAAATTTTTCAAAAAATAATTTTATGCTGTCGCAAATTTTAATTACGCCAGGGATTGCCTTTTCTATAGTAAATTATTCAAAAAATAATTTTTTACTGTCGAAAATTTTAAGTGCGCCAGGGATTGCCTTTTCTATAGTAAATTATTCAAAAAATAATTTTATACTGTCGCAAATTTTAATTACGCCAGGGATTACCTTTTCTATAGTAAATTATTCAAAAAATAATTTTCTACTGTCGCAAATTTTAATTGCCCCAAGGATTGCCTTTTCTATAGTAAACTTTTCAAAAAATAATTTTTTACTGTCGAAAATTTTAAGTGCGCCAGGGATTGCCTTTTCTATAGTAAATTATTCAAAAAATATTTTTATACTGTCGCAAATTTTAATTACGCCAGGGATTGCCTTTTCTATAGTAAATTATTCAAAAAATAATTTTATACTGTCGCAATTTTAATTGCGCCAGGGATTGCCTTTTCTATAGTAAATTATTCAAAAAATAATTTTCTACTGTCGCAAATTTTAATTGCGCCAGGGATTGCCTTTTGTACAGTAAATTTTTCAAAATATTAATTTTTTACTATCGAAAATTTTAATTACGCCAGGGATTGCCTTTTCTATAGTAAATTTTGGAAAACATAATTTTATACTGTCGCAAATATTAATTACGCCAGGGATTGCCTTTTCTATAGTAAACTATTCAAAAAATAATTTTCTACTCTCGCAAATTTTAATTATGCCAGGGATTGCCTTTTCTATAGTAAATTATTCAAAAAATAATTTTATACTGTCGCAAATTTTAATTACGCCAGGGATTGCCTTTTCTATAGTAAATTATTCAAAAAATAATTTTTTACTGTCGAAAATTTTAAGTGCGCCAGGGATTGCCTTTTCTATAGTAAATTATTCAAAAAATAATTTTATACTGTCGCAAATTTTAATTACGCCAGGGATTACCTTTTCTATAGTAAATTTTTCAAAAAATAATTTTATGCTGTCGCAAATTTTAATTACGCCAGGGATTGCCTTTTCTATAGTAAATTATTCAAAAAATAATTTTTTACTGTCGCAAATTTTAATTGCGCCAGGGATTGCCTTTTCTATAGTAAAGTATTCAAAAAATAATTTTCTACTGTCGCAAATTTTAACTGCGCCAGGGATTGCCTTTTCTATAGTAAATTATTCAAAAAATAATTTTTTACTGTCGCAAATTTTAAATACGCCAGGGATTGCCTTTTCTATAGTAAATTATTCAAAAAATAATTTTTTACTCTCGCAAATTTCAATTTCGCCAGGTAAATTTTTCACAAATTAATTTTTTACTGTCGCAAATTTTAAATACGCCAGGGATTGCCTTTTCTATAGTAAATTATTCAAAAAATAATTTTCTACTGTCGCAAATTTTAAATATCCCAGGGATTGCCTTTTCTATAGTAAATTATTCAAAAAATAATTTTCAACTGTCGCAAATTTTAATTACGCCAGGGATTGCCTTTTCTATAGTAAATTATTCAAAAAATAATTTTCTACTGTCGCAAATTTTAAATATCCCAGGGATTGCGTTTTCTATAGTAAATTATTCAAAAAATAATTTTTTACTGTCGCAAATTTTAAGTGCGCCAGGTCTTGCCTTTTCTATAGTAAATTATTCAAAAATAATTTTCTACTGTCGCAAATTTTAAATATACCAGGGATTGTAAATTAGTCAAAAAATATTTTTTTACTGTCGCAAATTTTAAGTGCGCCAGGGATTGCCTTTTCTATAGTAAATTATTCAAAAAATAATTTTTTACTGTCGCAAATTTTAATTGCGCCAGTGATTGCCTTTTCTACAGTAAATTTTTCAAAATATTAATTTTTTACTGTCGCAAATTTTAAATACGCCAGGGATTGCCTTTTCTATAGTAAATTATTCAAAAAATAATTTTCTACTGTCGCAAATTTTAAATACGCCAGGGATTGCCTTTTCTATAGTAAATTATTCAAAAAATAATTTTTTACTGTCGCAAATTCTAAGTGCGCCAGGAATTGCCTTTTCTATAGTAAATTATTCAAAAAATAATTTTCTACTGTCGCAAATTTCAATTTCGCCAGGTAAATTTTTCACAAATTAATTTTTTACTGTCGCAAATTTTAAATACGCCAGGGATTGCCTTTTCTATAGTAAATTATTCAAAAAATAATTTTCTACTGTGGCAAATTTTAATTACGCCAGGGATTGCCTTTTCTATAGTAAATTATTCAAAAAATAATTTTTTACTGTCGCAAATTTTAAGTGCGCCAGGGATTGCCTTTTCTATAGTAAATTATTCAAAAAATAATTTTTTACTCTCGCAAATTTCAATTTCGCCAGGTAAATTTTTCACAAATTATTTTTTTACTGTCGCAAATTTTAAATACGCCAGGGATTGCCTTTTCTATAGTAAATTATTCAAAAAATAATTTTCTACTGTAGCAAATTTTAATTGCGCCAGGGATTGCCTTTTCTACAGTAAATTTTGCAAAAAATAATTTTTTACTGTCGCAATTTTTAATTTCGCCAAGGATTGCCTTTTCTATAGTAAATTATTCAAAAAATAATTTTCTACGGTCGCAAATTTTAATTACGGCAGGGATTGCCTTTTCTATAGTAAATTATTCAAAAAATAATTTTTTACTGTCGCAAATTTTAAATTCGCCGGGGATTGCCTTTTCTATAGTAAATTATTCAAAAAATAATTTTTTACTATCGCAAGTTTTAATTGCGCCAGGGATTGCCTTTTCTGCAGTAAATTTTGCAAAAAATAATTTTTTACTGTCGCAAATTTTAATTGCCCCAAGGATTGCCTTTTCTATAGTAAACTTTTCAAAAAATAATTTTCTACTGTCGCAAATTTTAATTGCGTCAGGGATTGCCTTTCTACAGTAAATTTTTCAAAAAATATTTTTTTACTGTCGCAAATTGTAATTGCGCCAGGGATTACCTTTTCTATAGTAAATTTTTCAAAAAATAATTTTTTACAGTCGCAAATTTTAATTGCGCCAGGGATTGCCTTTTCTATAGTAAATTATTCAAAAAATAATTTTCTACTGTCGCAAATTTTAATTGCGCCAGGGATTGCCTTTTCTATAGTAAATTATTCAAAAAATAATTTTCTACTGTCGCAAATTTTAATTGCGCCAGGGATTGCCTATTCTATAGTAAATTATTCAAAAAATAATTTTCTACTGTCGCAAATTTTAAATATCCCAGGGATTGCCTTTTCTATAGTAAATTATTCAAAAAATAATTTTTTACTGTCGCAAATTTTAAGTGCGCCAGGGATTGTCTTTTCTATAGTAAATTATTCAAAAAATAATTTTCTACTGTCGCAAATTTTAAATATCCCAGGGATTGCCTTTTCTATAGTAAATTAGTCAAAAAATATTTTTTTACTGTCGCAAATTTTAAGTGCGCCAGGGATTGCCTTTTCTATAGTAAATTATTCAAAAAATAATTTTTTACTCTCGCAAATTTCAATTTCGCCAGGTAAATTTTTCACAAATTAATTTTTTACTGTCGCAAATTTTAAATACGCCAGGGATTGCCTTTTCTATAGTAAATTATTCAAAAAATAATTTTCTACTGTCGCAGATTTTAATTACGCCAGGGATTGCCTTTTCTATAGTAAATTATTCAAAAAATAATTTTCTACTGTCGCAAATTTTAATTGCGCCAGGGATTGCCTTTTCTATAGTAAATTATTCAAAAAATAATTTTCTACTGTCGCAAATTTTAATTGCGCCAGGGATTGCCTTTTCTACAGTAAATTTTTCAAAATATTAATTTTTTACTGTCGAAAATGTTAATTACGCCAGGGATTTCCTTTTCTATAGTAAATTTTGCAAAAAATAATTTTATACTGTCGCAAATTTTAAGTGCGCCAGGGATTGCATTTTCTATAGTAAATTATTCAAAAAATAATTTTTTACTGTCGCAAATTTTAATTGCGCCAGGGATTGCCTTTTCTACAGTAAATTTTTCAAAATATTAATTTTTTACTGTCGCAAATTTTAAATACGCCAGGGATTGCCTTTTCTATAGTAAATTATTCAAAAAATAATTTTCTACTGTCGCAAATTTTAAATACGCCAGGGATTGCCTTTTCTATAGTAAATTTTGCAAAAAATAATTTTTTACTGTCGCAAATTTTAATTGCGCCAGGGATTGCCTTTTCTATAGTAAATTATTCAAAAAATAATTTTCTACTGTCGCAAATTTTAATTACGCCACGGATTGCCTTTTCTATAGTAAATTATTCAAAAAATAATTTTCTACTGTCGCAAATTTTAATTACGCCAGGGATTGCCTTTTCTATAGTAAATTATTCAAAAAATAATTTTTTACTATCGCAAGTTTTAATTGCGCCAGGGCTTGCCTTTTTCTATAGTAAATTATTCAAAAAATAATTTTCTACTGTCGCAAATTTTAAATACGCCAGGGATTGCCTTTTCTATAGTAAATTATGCAGAAAATAATTTTTTACTGTCGCAAATTTTAATTGCGCCAGGGATTGCCTTTTCTATAGTAAATTATTCAAAAAATAATTTTCTAATGTCGCAAATTTTAATTACGCCAGGGATTGCCTTTTCAATAGTAAATTATTCAAAAATTTATTTTATACCGTCGCAAATTTTAAATACGCCATGGATTGCCTTTTCTATAATAAATTTTGCAAAAAAATAATTTTTTACTGTCGCAAATTTTAATTGCGCCAGGGATTGCCTTTTCTACAGTAAATTATTCAAAAAATAATTTTTTACTGTCGCAAATTTTAATTGCGCCAGGGATTGCCTTTTCTATAGTAAATTATTCAAAAAATAATTTTTTACTCTCGCAAATTTCAATTTCGCCAGGTAAATTTTTCAAAATATTAATTTTTTACTGTCGAAAATGTTAATTACGCCAGGGATTGCCTTTTCTATAGTAAATTTTGCAAAAAATAATTTTATACTGTCGCAAATTTTAAGTGCGCCAGGGATTGCATTTTCTATAGTAAATTATTCAAAAAATAATTTTTTACTGTCGCAAATTTTAATTGCGCCAGGGATTGCCTTTTCTACAGTAAATTTTTCAAAATATTAATTTTTTACTGTCGCAAATTTTAAATACGCCAGGGATTGCCTTTTCTATAGTAAATTATTCAAAAAATAATTTTCTACTGTCGCAAATTTTAAATACGCCAGGGATTGCCTTTTCTATAGTAAATTTTGCAAAAAATAATTTTTTACTGTCGCAAGTTTTAATTGCGCCAGGGATTGCCTTTTCTACAGTAAATTTTGCAAAAAATAATTTTTTACTGTCGCAAATTTTAATTGCGCCAGGGATTGCCTTTTCTATAGTAAATTATTCAAAAAATAATTTTCTACTGTCGAAAATTTTAATTACGCCAGGGATTGCCTTTTCTATAGTACATTATTCAAAAAATAATTTTCTACTTTCGCAAATTTTAATTACGCCAGGGATTGCCTTTTCTATAGTAAATTATTCAAAAATTAATTTTATACTGTCGCAAATTTTAAATACGCCAGGGATTGCCTTTTCTATAGTAAATTTTGCAAAAAAATAATTTTTTACTGTCGCAAATTGTAATTGCGCCATGGATTACCTTTTCTATAGTAAATTTTGCAAAAAATAATTTTTTACTGTCGCAAATTTTAATTGCGCCAGGGATTGCCTTTTCTACAGTAAATTTTTCAAAAATTAATTTTATACTGTCGCAAATTTTAAATACGCCAGGGATTGCCTTTTCTACAGTATATTTTTCAAAAAATAATTTTTTACTGTCGCAAATTTTAAATACGCCAGGGATTGCCTTTTCTATAGTAAATAATTCAAAAAATAATTTTATACTGTCGCAGATTTTAATTACGCCAGGGATTGCCTTTTCTATAGTAAATTTTTCAAAAAATAATTTTTTACTGTCGCAAATTTTAATTGCGCCAGGGATTGCCTTTTCTATAGTAAATTATTCAAAAAATAATTTTCAACCGTCGCAAATTTTAATTACGCCAGGGATTGCCTTTTCTGTAGTAAATTATTCAAAAAATAATTTTTTACTGTCGCAAATTTTAAGTGCGCCAGGGATTGCCTCTTCTATAGTAAATTATTCAAAAAATAATTTTATACTGTCGCAAATTTTAATTACGCCAGGGATTGCCTTTTCTATAGTAAATTATTCAAAAAATAATTTTATACTGTCGCAAATTTTAAGTGCGCCAAGGATTGCCTTTTCTATAGTAAATTATTCAAAAAATAATTTTTTACTGTCGCAAATTTTAATTTCGCCAGTGATTGCCTTTTCTACAGTAAATTTTTCAAAATATTAATTTTTTACTGTCGCAAATTTTAAATACGCCAGGGATTGCCTTTTCTATAGTAAATTATTCAAAAAATAATTTTCTACTGTCGCAAATTTTAAATACGCCAGGGATTGCCTTTTCTATAGTAAATTTTGCAAAAAATAATTTTTTACTGTCGCAAATTTTAATTGCGCCAGGGATTGCCTCTTCTACAGTAAATTTTGCAAAAAATAATTTTTTACTGTCGCAAATTTTAATTGCGCCAGGGATTGCCTTTTCTATAGTAAATTATTCAAAAAATAATTTTCTGCTGTCTCAAATTTTAATTAAGCCAGGGATTGCCTTTTCTATAGTAAATTATTCAAAAAATAATTTTCTACTGTCGCAAATTTTAATTACGCCAGGGATTGCCTTTTCTATAGTAAATTATTCAAAATTAATTTTATACTGTCTCAAATTTTAAATACGCCAGGGATTGCCTTTTCTATAGTAAATTTAGCAAAAAAATAATTTTTTACTGTCGCAAATTGTAATTGCGCCAGGGATTACCTTTTCTATAGTAAATTTTGCAAAAAATAATTTTTTACTGTCGCAAATTTTAATTGCGCCAGGGATTGCCTTTTCTACAGTAAATTTTTCAAAAATTAATTTTATACTGTCGCAAATTTTAAATACGCCAGGGATTGCCTTTTCTATAGTAAATTTTTCAAAAAATAATTTTTTACTGTCGCAAATTTTAAGTGCGCCAGGGATTGCCTTTTCTATAGTAAATTATTCAAAAAATAATTTTATACTGTCGCAAATTTTAATTAAGCCAGGGATTGCCTTTTCTATAGTAAATTATTCAAAAAATAATTTTATACTGTCGCAAATTTTAAGTGCGCCAGGGATTGCCTTTTCTATAGTAAATTATTCAAAAAATAATTTTCTACTGTCGCAAATTTTAAATATCCCAGGGATTGCCTTTTCTATAGTAAATTATTCAAAAAATAATTTTTTACTGTCGCAAATTTTAAGTGCGCCAGGGATTGCCTTTTCTATAGTAAATTATTCAAAAAATTATTTTCTACAGTCGCAAATTTTAATTACGCCAGGGATTGCCTTTTCTATAGTAAATTATTCAAAAAATAATTTTTTACTGTCGCAAATTTTAAGTGCGCCAGGGATTGCCTTTTCTATAGTAAATTATTCAAAAAATAATTTTATACTGTCGCAAATTTTAATTACGCCAGGGATTGCCTTTTCTATAGTAAATTATTCAAAAAATAATTTTATACTGTCGCAATTTTAATTGCGCCAGGGATTGCCTTTTCTATAGTAAATTATTCAAAAAATAATTTTCTACTGTCGCAAATTTTAATTGCGCCAGGGATTGCCTTTTGTACAGTAAATTTTTCAATATATTAATTTTTTACTGTCGAAAATTTTAATTACGCCAGGGATTGCCTTTTCTATAGTAAATTTTGGAAAACATAATTTTATACTGTCGCAAATTTTAATTACGCCAGGGATTGCCTTTTCTATAGTAAATTATTCAAAAAATAATTTTCTACTGTCGCAAATTTTAATTATGCCAGGGATTGCCTTTTCTATAGTAAATTATTCAAAAAATAATTTTATACTGTCGCAAATTTTAATTACGCCAGGGATTGCCTTTTCTATAGTAAAATTTGCAAAAAATACTTTTTTACTGTCACAAATTTTAATTGCGCCAGGGATTGCCTTTTCTATAGTAAATTATTCAAAAAATAATTTTATACTGTCGCAAATTTTAATTACGCCAGGGATTGCCTTTTCTATAGTAAATTATTCAAAAAATAATTTTATACTGTCGCAAATTTTAATTACGCCAGGGATTGCCTTTTCTATAGTAAATTATTCAAAAAATAATTTTATACTATCGCAAATTTTAAGTGCGCCAGGGATTGCCTTTTCTATAGTAAATTATTCAAAAAATAATTTTTTACTGTCGCAAATTTTAATTGCGCCAGGGATTGCCTTTTCTACAGTAAATTTTTCAAAATATTAATTTTTTACTGTCGCAAATTTTAAATACGCCAGGGATTGCCTTTTGTATAGTAAATTATTCAAAAAATAATTTTTTACTATCGCAAGTTTTAATTGCGCCAGGGATTGCCTTTTCTACAGTAAATTTTGCAAAAAATAATTTTTTACTGTCGAAAATTTTAATTGCGCCAGGGATTGCCTTTTCTATAGTAAATTATTCAAAAAATAATTTTATACTGTCGCAAATTTTAATTACGCCAGGGATTGCCTTTTCTATAGTAAATTATTCAAAAAATAATTTTTTACTGTCGCAAATTTTAATTACGCCAGGGATTGCCTTTTCTATAGTAAATTATTCAAAAAATAATTTTTTACTGTCGCAAATTTTAATTGCGCCAGGGATTGCCTTTTCTATAGTAAATTATTCAAAAAATAATTTTCTACTGTCGCAAATTTTAATTACGCCAGGGATTGCCTTTTCTATAGTAAATTATTCAAAAAATAATTTTCTATTGTCGCAAATTTTAATTACGCCAGGGATTGCCTTTTCTATAGTAAATTATTCAAAAAATAATTTTCTACTGTCGCAAATTTTAATTACGCCAGGGATTGCCTTTTTTATAGTAAATTATTCAAAAAATAATTTTTTACTGTCGCAAATTTTAAGTGCGCCAGGGATTGCCTTTTCTATAGTAAATTATTCAAAAAATAATTTTATACTGTCGCAAATTTTAATTACGCCAGGGATTGCCTTTTCTATAGTAAATTATTCAAAAAATAATTTTTTACTGTCGCAAATTTTAATTGCGCCAGGGATTGCCTTTTCTACAGTAAATTATTCAAAAAATAATTTTTTACTGTCGCAAATTTTAATTGCGCCAGGGATTGCCTTTTCTATAGTAAATTATTCAAAAAATAATTTTTTACTCTCGCAAATTTCAATTTCGCCAGGTAAATTTTTCACAAATTAATTTTTTACTGTCGCAAATTTTAATTACGCCAGGGATTGCCTTTTCTATAGTAAATTATTCAAAAAATAATTTTCTACTGTCGCAAATTTTAATTGCGCCAGGAATTGCCTTTTCTATAGTAAATTTCTCACAAATTAATTTCTTACTGTCGCAAATTTTAAATACGCCAGGGATTGCCTTTTCTATAGTAAATTATTCAAAAAATAATTTTTTACTGTCGCAAATTTTAAATACGCCAGGGATTGCCTTTTCTATAGTAAATTATTCAAAAAATAATTTTCTACTGTCGCAAATTTTAATTACGCCAGGGATTGCCTTTTCTATAGTAAATTATTCAAAAAATAATTTTTTACTGTCGTAAATTTCAAATCCGCCAGGGATTGCCTTTTCTATAGTAAATTATTCAAAAAATAATTTTTTACTATCGCAAGTTTTAATTGCGCCAGGGATTGCCTTTTCTACAGTAAATTTTGCAAAAAATAATTTTTTACTGTCGCAAATTTTAATTGCGCCAGGGATTGCCTTTTCTATAGTAAATTATTCAAAAAATAATTTTCTACTGTCGCAAATTTTAATTACGCCAGGGATTGCCTTTTCTATAGTACATTATTCAAAAAATAATTTTCTACTTTCGCAAATTTTAATTAGGCCAGGGATTGCCTTTTCTATAGTAAATTATTCAAAAATTAATTTTATAGTGTCGCAAATTTTAAATACGCCAGGGATTGCATTTTCTATAGTAAATTTTGCAAAAAAATAATTTTTTACTCTCGCAAATTGTAATTGCGCCAGGGATTACCTTTTCTATAGTAAATTTTGCAAAAAATAATTTTTTACTGTCGCAAATTTTAATTGCGCCAGGGATTGCCTTTTCTACAGTAAATTTTTCAAAAATTAATTTTATACTGTCGCAAATTTTAAATACGCCTGGGATTGCCTTTTCTATAGTAAATTTTTCAAAAAATAATTTTTTACTGTCGCAAATTTTAAATACGCCAGGGATTGCCTTTTCTATAGTAAATAATTCAAAAAATAATTTTATACTGTCGCAGATTTTAATTACGCCAGGGATTGCCTTTTCTATAGTAAATATTGCAAAAAATAATTTTTTACTGTCGCAAATTTTAATTGCGCCAGGGATTGCCTTTTCTATAGTAAATTATTCAAGAAATAATTTTCAACCGTCGCAAATTTTAATTACGCCAGGGATTGCCTTTTCTATAGTAAATTATTCAAAAAATAATTTTTTACTGTCGCAAATTTTAAGTGCGCCAGGGATTGCCTTTTCTATAGTAAATTATTCAAAAAATAATTTTATACTGTCGCAAATTTTAATTACGTCAGGGATTGCCTTTTCTATAGTAAATTATTCAAAAAATAATTTTATACTGTCGCAAATTTTAAGTGCGCCAGGGATTGCCTTTTCTATAGTAAATTATTCAAAAAATAATTTTATACTGTCGCAAATTTTAATTGCGCCAGTGATTGCTTTTCTACAGTAAATTTTTCAAAATATTAATTTTTTACTGTCGCAAATTTTAAATACGCCAGGGATTGCCTTTTCTATAGTAAATTATTCAAAAAATAATTTTCTACTGTCGCAAATTTTAAATACGCCAGGGATTGCCTTTTCTATAGTAAATTTTGCAAAAATAATTTTTTACTGTCGCAAATTTTAATTGCGCCAGGGATTGCCTTTTCTACAGTACATTTTGCAAAAAATAATTTTTTACTGTCGCAAATTTTAATTGCGCCAGGGATTGCCTTTTCTATAGTAAATTATTCAAAAAATAATTTTCTGCTGTCTCAAATTTTAATTAAGCCAGGGATTGCCTTTTCTATAGTAAATTATTCAAAAAATAATTTTCTACTGTCGCAAATTTTAATTACGCCAGGGATTGCCTTTTCTATAGTAAATTATTCAAAAATTAATTTTATACTGTCTCAAATTTTAAATACGCCAGGGATTGCCTTTTCTATAGTAAATTCAGCACAAAAATAGTTTTTTACTGTCGCAAATTGTAATTGCCTTTTCTACAGTAAATTTTTCAAAAATTAATTTTATACTGTCGCAAATTTTAAATACGCCAGGGATTGCCTTTTCTATAGTAAATTTTTCAAAAAATAATTTTTTACTGTCGCAATTTTAAATACGCCAGGGATTGCCTTTTCTATAGTAAATAATTCAAAAAATAATTTTATACTGTCGCAGATTTTAATTACGCCAGGGATTGCCTTTTCTATAGTAAATATTGCAAAAAATAATTTTTTACTGTCGCAAATTTTAATTGCGCCAGGGATTGCCTTTTCTATAGTAAATTATTCAAAAAATAATTTTCAACCGTCGCAAATTTTAATTACGCCAGGGATTGCCTTTTCTATAGTAAATTATTCAAAAAATAATTTTTTACTGTCGCAAATTTTAAGTGCGCCAGGGATTGCCTTTTCTATAGTAAATTATTCAAAAAATAATTTTATACTGTCGCAAATTTTAATTACGCCAGGGATTGCCTTTTCTATAGTAAATTATTCAAAAAATAATTTTATACTGTCGCAAATTTTAAGTGCGCCAGGGATTGCCTTTTCTATAGTAAATTATTCAAAAAATAATTTTTTACTGTCGCAAATTTTAATTGCGCCAGTGATTGCTTTTCTACAGTAAATTTTTCAAAATATTAATTTTTTACTGTCGCAAATTTTAAATACGCCAGGGATTGCCTTTTCTATAGTAAATTATTCAAAAAATAATTTTCTACTGTCGCAAATTTTAAATACGCCAGGGATTGCCTTTTCTATAGTAAATTTTGCAAAAAATAATTTTTTACTGTCGCAAATTTTAATTGCGCCAGGGATTGCCTTTTCTACAGTAAATTTTGCAAAAAATAATTTTTTACTGTCGCAAATTTTAATTGCGCCAGGGATTGCCTTTTCTATAGTAAATTATTCAAAAAATAATTTTCTGCTGTCTCAAATTTTAATTAAGCCAGGGATTGCCTTTTCTATAGTAAATTATTCAAAAAATAATTTTCTACTGTCGGAAATTTTAATTACGCCAGGGATTGCCTTTTCTATAGTAAATTATTCAAAAATTAATTTTATACTGTCTCAAATTTTAAATACGCCAGGGATTGCCTTTTCTATAGTAAATTTAGCAAAAAAATAATTTTTTACTGTCGCAAATTGTAATTGCGCCAGGGATTACCTTTTCGATAGTAAATTTTGCAAAAAATAATTTTTTACTGTCGCAAATTTTAACTGCGCCAGGGATTGCCTTTTCTACAGTAAATTTTTCAAAAATTAATTTTATACTGTCGCAAATTTTAAATATGCCAGGGATTGCCTTTTCTATAGTAAATTTTTCAAAAAATAATTTTTTACTGTCGCAAATTTTAAGTGCGCCAGGGATTGCCTTTTCTATAGTAAATTATTCAAAAAATAATTTTATACTGTCGCAAATTTTAACTAAGCCAGGGATTGCCTTTTCTATAGTAAATTATTCAAAAAATAATTTTATACTGTCGCAAATTTTAAGTGCGCCAGGGATTGCCTTTTCTATAGTAAATTATTCAAAAAATAATTTTCTACTGTCGCAAATTTTAAATATCCCAGGGATTGCCTTTTCTATAGTAAATTATTCAAAAAATAATTTTTTACTGTCGCAAATTTTAAGTGCGCCAGGGATTGCCTTTTCTATAGTAAATTATTCAAAATTAATTTTCTACTGTCGCAAATTTTAATTACGCCAGGGATTGCCTTTTCTATAGTAAATTATTCAAAAAATAATATTTTACTGTCGCAAATTTTAAGTGCGCCAGGGATTGCCTTTTCTATAGTAAATTATTCAAAAAATAATTTTATACTGTCGCAAATTTTAATTACGCCAGGGATTGCCTTTTCTATAGTAAATTATTCAAAAAATAATTTTATACTGTCGCAATTTTAATTGCGCCAGGGATTGCCTTTTCTATAGTAAATTATTCAAAAAATAATTTTCTACTGTCGCAAATTTAAATTGCGCCAGGGATTGCCTTTTGTACAGTAAATTTTTCAAAATATTAATTTTTTACTGTCGAAAATTTTAATTACGCCAGGGATTGCCTTTTCTATAGTAAATTTTGGAAAACATAATTTTATACTGTCGCAAATATTAATTACGCCAGGGATTGCCTTTTCTATAGTAAATTATTCAAAAAATAATTTTCTACTCTCGCAAATTTTAATTATGCCAGTGATTGCCTTTTCTATAGTAAATTATTCAAAAAATAATTTTATACTGTCGCAAATTTTAATTACGCCAGGGATTGCCTTTTCTATAGTAAATTTTGCAAAAAATACTTTTTTACTGTCGCAAATTTTAATTGCGCCAGGGATTGCCTTTTCTATAGTAAATTATTCAAATAATAATTTTATACTGTCGCAAATTTTAATTACGCCAGGGATTGCCTTTTCTATAGTAAATTATTCAAAAAATAATTTTATACTGTCGCAAATTTTAATTACGCCAGGGATTGCCTTTTCTATAGTAAATTATTCAAAAATAATTTTATACTATCGCAAATTTTAAGTGCGCCAGGGATTGCCTTTTCTATAGTAAATTATTCAAAAAATAATTTTTTACTGTCGCAATTTTTAATTGCGCCAGGGATTGCCTTTTCTACAGTAAATTTTTCAAAATATTAATTTTTTACTGTCGCAAATTTTAAATACGCCAGGGATTGCCTTTTGTATAGTAAATTATTCAAAAAATAATTTTTTACTATCGCAAGTTTTAATTGCGCCAGGGATTGCCTTTTCTACAGTAAATTTTGCAAAAAATAATTTTTTACTGTCGCAAATTTTAATTGCGCCAGGGATTGCCTTTTCTATAGTAAATTATTCAAAAAATAATTTTATACTGTCGCGAATTTTAATTACGCCAGGGATTGCCTTTTCTATAGTAAATTATTCAAAAAATAATTTTTTTCTGTCGCAAATTTTAAATACGCCAGGGATTGCCTTTCCTATAGTAAATTATTCAAAAAATAATTTTTTACTGTCGCAAATTTTAAATACGCCAGGGATTGCCTTTTCTATAGTAAATTATTCAAAAATAATTTTATACTGTCGCAAATTTTAATTACGCCAGGGATTGCCTTTTCTATAGTAAATTATTCAAAAAATAATTTTATACTGTCGCAAATTTTAATTAGGCCACGGATTGCCTTTTCTATAGTAAATTATTCAAAAAATAATTTTTTACTGTCGCAAATTTTAATTGCGCCAGGGATTGCCTTTTCTATAGTAAATTATTCAAAAAATAATTTTCTACTGTCGCAAATTTTAATTACGCCAGGGATTGCCTTTTCTATAGTAAATTATTCAAAAAATAATTTTCTATTGTCGCAAATTTTAATTACGCCAGGGATTGCCTTTTCTATAGTAAATTATTCAAAAAATAATTTTCTACTGTCGCAAATTTTAATTACGCCAGGGATTGCCTTTTTTATAGTAAATTATTCAAAAGATAATTTTTTACTGTCGCAAATTTTAAGTGCGCCAGGGATTGCCTTTTCTATAGTAAATTATTCAAAAAATAATTTTATACTGTCGCAAATTTTAATTACGCCAGGGATTGCCTTTTCTATAGTAAATTATTCAAAAAATAATTTTTTACTGTCGCAAATTTTAATTGCGCCAGGGATTGCCTTTTCTATAGTAAATTATTCAAAAAATAATTTTCTACTGTCTCAAATTTTAAGTGCGCCAGGGATTGCCTTTTCTATAGTAAATTATTCAAAAAATAATTTTCAACTGTCGCAAATTTTAATTACGCCAGGGATTGCCTTTTATATAGTAAATTATTCAAAAAATAATTTTTTACTCTCGCAAATTTCAATTTCGCCAGGTAAATTTTTCACAAATTAATCTTTTACTGTCGCAAATTTTAAATACGCCAGGGGTTGCCTTTTCTATAGTAAATTATTCAAAAAATAATTTTTTACTGTCGCAAATTTTAATTGCGCCAGGGATTGCCTTTTCTATAGTAAATTATTCAAAAAATAATTTTCTACTGTCGCAAATTTTAATTACGCCAGGGATTGCCTTTTCTATAGTAAATTATTCAAAAAATAATTTTTTACTGTCGCAAATTTTAAATACGCCAGGGATTGCCTTTTCTATAGTAAATTATTCAAAAAATAATTTTTTACTGTCGCAAATTTTAAATACGCCAGGGATTGCCTTTTCTATAGTAAATTATTCAAAAAATAGTTTTTTACTGTCGCAAATTTTAAATACGCCAGGGATTGCCTTTTCTATAGTAAATTATTCAAAAAATAATTTTCTACTGTCGCAAATTTTAAATACGCCATGGATTGCCTTTTCTATAGTAAATTATTCAAAAAATAATTTTCTACTGTCGCAAATTTTAATTACGCCAGGGATTGCCTTTTCTATAGTAAATTATTCAAAAAATAATTTTCTGCTGTCTCAAATTTTAATTAAGCCAGGGATTGCCTTTTCTATAGTAAATTATTCAAAAAATAATTTTCTGCTGTCTCAAATTTTAATTAAGCCAGGGATTGCCTTTTCTATAGTAAATTATTCAAAAAATAATTTTCTACTGTCGCAAATTTTAATTACGCCAGGGATTGCCTTTTCTATAGTAAATTATTCAAAAATTAATTTTATACTCTCTCAAATTTTAAATACGCCAGGGGATTGCCTTTTCTATAGTAAATTTAGCAAAAAAATAATTTTTTACTGTCGCAAATTGTAATTGCGCCAGGGATTACCTTTTCTATAGTAAATTTTGCAAAAAATAATTTTTTACTGTCGCAAATTTTAATTGCGCCAGGGATTGCCTTTTCTACAGTAAATTTTTTCAAAAATTAATTTTATACTGTCGCAAATTTTAAATACACCAGGGATTGCCTTTTCTATAGTAAATTTTTCAAAAAATAATTTTTTACTGTCGCAAATTTAAATACGCCAGGGATTGCCTTTTCTATAGTAAATAATTCAAAAAATAATTTTATACTGTCGCAGATTTTAATTACGCCAGGGATTGCCTTTTCTATAGTAAATATTGCAAAAAATAATTTTTTACTGTCGCAAATTTTAATTGCGCCAGGGATTGCCTTTTCTATAGTAAATTATTCAAAAAATAATTTTCAACCGTCGCAAATTTTAATTACGCCAGGGATTGCCTTTTCTATAGTAAATTATTCAAAAAATAATTTTTTACTGTCGCAAATTTTAAGTGCGCCAGGGATTGCGTTTTCTATAGTAAATTATTCAAAAAATAATTTTATACTGTCGCAAATTTTAATTACGCCAGGGATTGCCTTTTCTATAGGAAATTATTCAAAAAATAATTTTATACTGTCGCAAATATTAAGTGCGCCAGGGATTGCCTTTTCTATAGTAAATTATTCAAAAAATAATTTTTTACTGTCGCAAATTTTAATTGCGCCAGTGATTGCTTTTCTACAGTAAATTTTTCAAAATATTAATTTTTTACTGTCGCAAATTTTAAATACGCCAGGGATTGCCTATTCTATAGTAAATTATTCAAAAAATAATTTTCTACTGTCGCAAATTTTAAATACGCCAGGGATTGCCTTTTCTATAGTAAATTTTGCAAAAAATAATTTTTTACTGTCGCAAATTTTAATTGCGCCCAGGGATTGCCTTTTCTACAGTAAATTTTGCAAAAAATAATTTTTTACTGTCGCAAATTTTAATTGCGCCAGGGATTGCCTTTTCTATAGTAAATTATTCAAAAAATAATTTTCTGCTGTCTCAAATTTTAATTAAGCCAGGGATTGCCTTTTCTATAGTAAATTATTCAAAAAATAATTTTCTACTGTCGCAAATTTTAATTACGCCAGGGATTGCCTTTTCTATAGTAAATTATTCAAAAATTAATTTTATACTGTCTCAAATTTTAAATACGCCAGGGATTGCCTTTTCTATAGTAAATTTAGCAAAAAAATAATTTTTTACTGTCGCAAATTGTAATTGCGCCAGGGATTACCTTTTCTATAGTAAATTTTGCAAAAAATAATTTTTTACTGTCGCAAATTTTAACTGCGCCAGGGATTGCCTTTTCTACAGTAAATTTTTCAAAAATTAATTTTATACTGTCGCAAATTGTAAATATGCCAGGGATTGCCTTTTCTATAGTAAATTTTTCAAAAAATAATTTTTTACTGTCGCAAATTTTAAGTGCGCCAGGGATTGCCTTTTCTATAGTAAATTATTCAAAAAATAATTTTATACTGTCGCAAATTTTAACTAAGCCAGGGATTGCCTTTTCTATAGTAAATTATTCAAAAAATAATTTTATACTGTCGCAAATTTTAAGTGCGCCAGGGATTGCCTTTTCTATAGTAAATTATTCAAAAAATAATTTTCTACTGTCGCAAATTTATAATATCCCAGGGATTGCCTTTTCTATAGTAAATTATTCAAAAAATAATTTTTTACTGTCGCAAATTTTAAGTGCGCCAGGGATTGCCTTTTCTATAGTAAATTATTCAAAAATAATTTTCTACTGTCGCAAATTTTAATTACGCCAGGGATTGTCTTTTCTATAGTAAATTATTCAAAAAATAATTTTTTACTGTCGCAAATTTTAAGTGCGCCAGGGATTGCCTTTTCTATAGTAAATTATTCAAAAAATAATTTTATACTGTCGCAAATTTTAATTACGCCAGGGATTGCCTTTTCTATAGTAAATTATTCAAAAAATAATTTTATACTGTCGCAATTTTAATTGCGCCAGGGATTGCCTTTTCTATAGTAAATTATTCAAAAAATAATTTTCTACTGTCGCAAATTTTAATTGCGCCAGGGATTGCCTTTTGTACAGTAAATTTTTCAAAATATTAATTTTTTACTGTCGAAAATTTTAATTACGCCAGGGATTGCCTTTTCTATAGTAAATTTTGGAAAACATAATTTTATACTGTCGCAAATATTAATTACGCCAGGGATTGCCTTTTCTATAGTAAATTATTCAAAAAATAATTTTCTACTCTCGCAAATTTTAATTATGCCAGGGATTGCCTTTTCTATAGTAAATTATTCAAAAAATAATTTTATACTGTCGCAAATTTTAATTACGCCAGGGATTGCCTTTTCTATAGTAAATTTTGCAAAAAAAACTTTTTTACTGTCGCAAATTTTAATTGCGCCAGGGATTGCCTTTTCTATAGTAAATTATTCAAATAATAATTTTATACTGTCGCAAATTTTAATTACGCCAGGGATTGCCTTTTCTATAGTAAATTATTCAAAAAATAATTTTATACTGTCGCAAATTTTAATTACGCCAGGGATTGCCTTTTCTATAGTAAATTATTCAAAAAATAATTTTATACTATCGCAAATTTTAAGTGCGCCAGGGATTGCCTTTTCTATAGTAAATTATTCAAAAAATAATTTTTTACTGTCGCAATTTTTAATTGCGCCAGGGATTGCCTTTTCTACAGTAAATTTTTCAAAATATTAATTTTTTACTGTCGCAAATTTTAAATACGCCAGGGATTGCCTTTTGTATAGTAAATTATTCAAAAAATAATTTTTTACTATCGCAAGTTTTAATTGCGCCAGGGATTGCCTTTTCTACAGTAAATTTTGCAAAAAATAATTTTTTACTGTCGCAAATTTTAATTGCGCCAGGGATTGCCTTTTCTATAGTAAATTATTCAAACAAATAATTTTATACTGTCGCAAATTTTAATCACGCCAGGGATTGCCTTTTCTATAGTAAATTATTCAAAAAATAATTTTTTTCTGTCGCAAATTTTAAATACGCCAGGGATTGCCTTTCCTATAGTAAATTATTCAAAAAATTATTTTTTACTGTCGCAAATTTTAAATACGCCAGGGATTGCCTTTTCTATAGTAAATTATTCAAAAAATAATTTTATACTGTCGCAAATTTTAATTACGCCAGGGATTGCCTTTTCTATAGTAAATTATTCAAAAAATAATTTTATACTGTCGCAAATTTTAATTACGCCAGGGATTGCCTTTTCTATAGTAAATTATTCAAAAAATAATTTTCTATTGTCGCAAATTTTAATTACGCCAGGGATCGCCTTTTCTATAGTAAATTATTCAAAAAATAATTTTCTACTGTCGCAAATTTTAATTACGCCAGGGATTGCCTTTTTTATAGTAAATTATTCAAAAAATAATTTTTTACTGTCGCAAATTTTAAGTGCGCCAGGGATTGCCTTTTCTATAGTAAATTATTCAAAAAATAATTTTATACTGTCGCAAATTTTAATTACGCCAGGGATTGCCTTTTCTATAGTAAATTATTCAAAAAATAATTTTTTACTGTCGCAAATTTTAATTGCGCCAGGGATTGCCTTTTCTATAGTAAATTATTCAAAAAATAATTTTCTACTGTCTCAAAATTTTAAGTGCGCCAGGGATTGCCTTTTCTATAGTAAATTATTCAAAAAATAATTTTCAACTGTCGCAAATTTTAATTACGCCAGGGATTGCCTTTTATATAGTAAATTATTCAAAAAATAATTTTTTACTCTCGCAAATTTCAATTTCGCCAGGTAAATTTTTCACAAATTAATCTTTTACTGTCGCAAATTTTAAATACGCCAGGGGTTGCCTTTTCTATAGTAAATTATTCAAAAAATAATTTTTTACTGTCGCAAATTTTAATTGCGCCAGGGATTGCCTTTTCTATAGTAAATTATTCAAAAAATAATTTTCTACTGTCGCAAATTTTAATTACGCCAGGGATTGCCTTTTCTATAGTAAATTATTCAAAATTAATTTTTTACTGTCGCAAATTTTAAATACGCCAGGGATTGCCTTTTCTATAGTAAATTATTCAAAAAATAATTTTTTACTGTCGCAAATTTTAAATACGCCAGGGATTGCCTTTTCTATAGTAAATTATTCAAAAAATAATTTTTTACTGTCGCAAATTTTAAATACGCCAGGGATTGCCTTTTCTATAGTAAATTATTCAAAAAATAATTTTCTACTGTCGCAAATTTTAATACGCCAGGGATTGCCTTTTCTATAGCAAATTATTCAAAAAATAATTTTCTACTGTCGCAAATTTTAATTGCGCCAGGGATTGCCTTTTCTACAGTAAATTATTCAAAAAATAATTTTCTACTGTCGCAAATTTTAATTGCGCCAGGGATTGCCTTTTCTACAGTAAATTTTTCAAAAATTAATTTTATACTGTCGCAAATTTTAAATTCGCCAGGGATTGCCTTTTCTATAGTAAATTATTCAAAAAATAATTTTTTACTGTCGCAAATTTTAAATACGCCAGGGATTGCCTTTTCTATAGTAAATTATTCAAAAAATAATTTTCTACTGTCGCAAATTTTAATTACGCCAGGGATTGCCTTTTCTATAGTAAATTATTCAAAAAATAATTTTCTACTGTCGCAAATTTTAATTACGCCAGGGAATTGCCTTTTCTATAGTAAATTATTCAAAAAATAATTTTCTACTGTCGCAAATTTTAAATATCCCAGGGATTGCCTTTTCTATAGTAAATTTCTCACAAATTAATTTTTTACTGTCGCAAATTTTAAATACGCCAGGGATTGCCTTTTCTATAGTAAATTATTCAAAAAATAATTTTTTACTGTCGCAAATTTTAATTACGCCAGGGATTGCCTTTTCTATAGTAAATTATTCAAAAAATAATTTTCTACTGTCGCAAATTTTAAATATCCCAGGGATTGCCTTTTCTATAGTAAATTTCTCACAAAATAATTTTTTACTGTCGCAAATTTTAAGTGCGCCAGGGATTGCCTTTTCTATAGTAAATTATTCAAAAAATAATTTTCTACTGTCGCAAATTTTAATTACGCCAGGGATTGCCTTTTCTATATTAAATTATTCAAAAAATAATTTTTTACTGTCGCAAATTTTAATTGCGCCAGGGATTGCCTTTTCTATAGTAAATTATTCAAAAAATAATTTTTTACTGTCGCAAATTTTAAGTGCGCCAGGGATTGCCTTTTCTATAGTAAATTATTCAAAAAATAATTTTATACTGTCGCAAATTTTAATTACGCCAGGGATTGCCTTTTCTATAGTAAATTATTCAAAAAATAATTTTATACTGTCGCAAATTTTAAGTGCGCCAGGGATTGCCTTTTCTATAGTAAATTATTAAAAAAATAATTTTTTACTGTCGCAAATTTTAATTGCGCCAGGGATTGCCTTTTCTACAGTAAATTTTTCAAAATTTTAATTTTTTACTGTCGCAAATTTTAAATACGCCAGGGATTGCCTTTTGTATAGCAAATTATTCAAAAATAATTTTTTACTATCGCAAGGTTTAATTGCGCCAGGGATTGCCTTTTCTACAGTAAATTTTGCAAAAAATAATTTTTTACTGTCGCAAATTTTAATTGCGCCAGGGATTGCCTTTTCTATAGTAAATTATTCAACAAATAATTTTCTACTGTCGCAAATTTTAATTACGCCAGGGATTGCCTTTTCTATAGTAAATTATTCAAAAATTAATTTTATACTGTCGCAAATTTTAAATACGCCAGGGATTGCCTTTTCTATAGTAAATTTTGCAAAAAAATAATTTTTTACTGTCGCAAATTGTAATTGCGCCAGGTATTACCTTTTCTATAGTAAATTTTGCAAAAAATAATTTTTTACTGTCGCAAATTGTAATTGCGCCAGGGATTGCCTTTTCTATAGTAAATTATTCAAAAAATAATTTTCTACTGTCGCAAATTTTAAATATCTCAGGGATTGCCTTTTCTATAGAAAATTTCTCACAAAATTATTTTTTACTGTCGCAAATTTTAAGTGCGCCAGGGATTGCCTTCTCTATAGTAAATTATTCAAAAAATAATTTTCTACTGTCGCAAATTTTAATTACGCCAGGGATTGCCTTTTTTATAGTAAATTATTCAAAAGATAATTTTTTACTGTCGCAAATTTTAAGTGCGCCAGGGATTGCCTTTTCTATAGTAAATTATTCAAAAAATAATTTTATACTGTCGCAAATTTTAATTACGCCAGGGATTGCCTTTTCTATAGTAAATTATTCAAAAAATAATTTTTTACTGTCGCAAATTGTAATTGCGCCAGGGATTGCCTTTTCTATAGTAAATTATTCAAAAAATAATTTTCTACTGTCGCAAATTTTAAGTGCGCCAGGGTTTGCCTTTTCTATAGTAAATTATTCAAAAAATAATTTTCAATTGTCGCAAATTTTAATTACGCCAGGGATTGCCTTTTCTATAGTAAATTATTCAAAAAATAATTTTTTACTCTCACAAATTTCAATTTCGCCAGGTAAATTTTTCACAAATTAATCTTTTACTGTCGCAAATTTTAAATACGCCAGGGATTGCCTTTTGTATAGCAAATTATTCAAAAAATAATTTTTTACTATCGCAAGGTTTAATTGCGCCAGGGATTGCCTTTTCTACAGTAAATTTTTCAAAAATTAATTTTATACTGTCGCAAATTTTAAATTCGCCAGGGATTGCCTTTTCTATAGTAAATTATTCAAAAAATAATTTTTTACTGTCGCAAATTTTAAATACGCCAGGGATTGCCTTTTCTATAGTAAATTATTCAAAAAATAATTTTCTACTGTCGCAAATTTTAATTACGCCAGGGATTGCCTTTTCTATAGTAAATTATTCAAAAAATAATTTTCTACTGTCGCAAATTTTAATTACGCCAGGGAATTGCCTTTTCTATAGTAAATTATTCAAAAAATAATTTTCTACTGTCGCAAATTTTAAATATCCCAGGGATTGCCTTTTCTATAGTAAATTTCTCACAAATTAATTTTTTACTGTCGCAAATTTTAAATACGCCAGGGATTGCCTTTTCTATAGTAAATTATTCAAAAAATAATTTTTTACTGTCGCAAATTTTAATTACGCCAGGGATTGCCTTTTCTATAGTAAATTATTCAAAAAATAATTTTCTACTGTCGCAAATTTTAAATATCCCAGGGATTGCCTTTTCTATAGTAAATTTCTCACAAAATAATTTTTTACTGTCGCAAATTTTAAGTGCGCCAGGGATTGCCTTTTCTATAGTAAATTATTCAAAAAATAATTTTCTACTGTCGCAAATTTTAATTACGCCAGGGATTGCCTTTTCTATATTAAATTATTCAAAAAATAATTTTTTACTGTCGCAAATTTTAATTGCGCCAGGGATTGCCTTTTCTATAGTAAATTATTCAAAAAATAATTTTTTACTGTCGCAAATTTTAAGTGCGCCAGGGATTGCCTTTTCTATAGTAAATTATTCAAAAAATAATTTTATACTGTCGCAAATTTTAATTACGCCAGGGATTGCCTTTTCTATAGTAAATTATTCAAAAAATAATTTTATACTGTCGCAAATTTTAAGTGCGCCAGGGATTGCCTTTTCTATAGTAAATTATTAAAAAAATAATTTTTTACTGTCGCAAATTTTAATTGCGCCAGGGATTGCCTTTTCTACAGTAAATTTTTCAAAATTTTAATTTTTTACTGTCGCAAATTTTAAATACGCCAGGGATTGCCTTTTGTATAGCAAATTATTCAAAAAATAATTTTTTACTATCGCAAGGTTTAATTGCGCCAGGGATTGCCTTTTCTACAGTAAATTTTGCAAAAAATAATTTTTTACTGTCGCAAATTTTAATTGCGCCAGGGATTGCCTTTTCTATAGTAAATTATTCAACAAATAATTTTCTACTGTCGCAAATTTTAATTACGCCAGGGATTGCCTTTTCTATAGTAAATTATTCAAAAATTAATTTTATACTGTCGCAAATTTTAAATACGCCAGGGATTGCCTTTTCTATAGTAAATTTTGCAAAAAAATAATTTTTTACTGTCGCAAATTGTAATTGCGCCAGGTATTACCTTTTCTATAGTAAATTTTGCAAAAAATAATTTTTTACTGTCGCAAATTGTAATTGCGCCAGGGATTGCCTTTTCTATAGTAAATTATTCAAAAAATAATTTTCTACTGTCGCAAATTTTAAATATCTCAGGGATTGCCTTTTCTATAGAAAATTTCTCACAAAATTATTTTTTACTGTCGCAAATTTTAAGTGCGCCAGGGATTGCCTTCTCTATAGTAAATTATTCAAAAAATAATTTTCTACTGTCGCAAATTTTAATTACGCCAGGGATTGCCTTTTTTATAGTAAATTATTCAAAAGATAATTTTTTACTGTCGCAAATTTTAAGTGCGCCAGGGATTGCCTTTTCTATAGTAAATTATTCAAAAAATAATTTTATACTGTCGCAAATTTTAATTACGCCAGGGATTGCCTTTTCTATAGTAAATTATTCAAAAAATAATTTTTTACTGTCGCAAATTGTAATTGCGCCAGGGATTGCCTTTTCTATAGTAAATTATTCAAAAAATAATTTTCTACTGTCGCAAATTTTAAGTGCGCCAGGGTTTGCCTTTTCTATAGTAAATTATTCAAAAAATAATTTTCAATTGTCGCAAATTTTAATTACGCCAGGGATTGCCTTTTCTATAGTAAATTATTCAAAAAATAATTTTTTACTCTCACAAATTTCAATTTCGCCAGGTAAATTTTTCACAAATTAATCTTTTACTGTCGCAAATTTTAAATACGCCAGGGATTGCCTTTTCTATAGTAAATTATTCAAAAAATAATTTTTTACTGTCGCAAATTTTAATTACGCCAGGGATTGCCTTTTCTATAGTAAATTTCTCACAAAATAATTTTTTACTGTCGCAAATTTTAAGTGCGCCAGGGATTGCCTTTTCTATAGTAAATTATTCAAAAAATAATTTTCTACTGTCGCAAATTTTAATTACGCCAGGGATTGCCTTTTCTATAGTAAATTATTCAAAAAATAATTTTTTACTGTCGCAAATTTTAAGTGCGCCAGGGATTGCCTTTTCTATAGTAAATTATTCAAAAAATAATTTTCTACTGTCGCAAATTTTAATTACGCCAGGGATTGCCTTTTCTATAGTAAATTATTCAAAAAATAATTTTTTACTGTCGCAAATTTTAATTGCGCCAGGGATTGCCTTTTCTATAGTAAATTATTCAAAAAATAATTTTCTACTGTCTCAAATTTTAAGTGCGCCAGGGATTGCCTTTACTATAGTAAATTATTCAAAAAATAATTTTCAATTGTCGCAAATTTTAATTACGCCAGGGATTGCCTTTTCTATAGTAAATTATTCAAAAAATAATTTTTTACTCTCGCAAATTTCAATTTCGCCAGGTAAATTTTTCACAAATTAATCTTTTACTGTCGCAAATTTTAAATACGCCAGGGGTTGCCTTTTCTATAGTAAATTATTCAAAAAACAATTTTTTACTGTCGCAAATTTTAATTGCGCCAGGGATTGCCTTTTCTATAGTAAATTATCCAAAAAATAATTTTCTACTGTCGCAAATTTTAATTGCGCCAGGGATTGCCTTTTCTACAGTAAATTATTCAAAATTTAATTTTCTACTGTCGCAAATTTTAATTGCGCCAGGGATTGCCTTTTCTACAGTAAATTTTTCAAAAATTAATTTTATACTGTCGCAAATTTTAAATTCGCCAAGGATTGCCTTTTCTATAGTAAATTATTCAAAAAATAATTTTTTACTGTCGCGAATTTTAAATACGCCAGGGATTGCCTTTTCTATAGTAAATTATTCAAAAAATAATTTTCTACTGTCGCAAATTTTAATTACGCTAGGGATTGCCTTTTCTATAGTAAATTATTCAAAAAATAATTTTCTATTGTCGCAAATTTTAATTACGCCAGGGAATTGCCTTTTCTATAGTAAATTATTCAAAAAATAATTTTCTACTGTCGCAAATTTTAAATATCCCAGGGATTGCCTTTTCTATAGTAAATTTCTCACAAATTAATTTTTTACTGTCGCAAATTTTAAATACGCCAGGGATTGCCTTTTCTATAGTAAATTATTCAAAAAATAATTTTTTACTGTCGCAAATTTTAATTACGCCAGGGATTGCCTTTTCTATAGTAAATTATTCAAAAAATAATTTTCTACTGTCGCAAATTTTAAATATCCCAGGGATTGCCTTTTCTATAGTAAATTTCTCACAAAATAATTTTTTACTGTCGCAAATTTTAAGTGCGCCAGGGATTGCCTTTTCTATAGTAAATTATTCAAAAAATAATTATCTACTGTCGCAAATTTTAATTACGCCAGGAATTGCCTTTTCTATAGTAAATTATTCAAAAAATAATTTTTTACTGTCGCAAATTTTAATTGCGCCAGGGATTGCCTTTTCTATAGTAAATTATTCAAAAAATAATTTTTTACTGTCGCAAATTTTAAGTGCGCTAGGGATTGCCTTTTCTATAGTAAATTATTCAAAAAATAATTTTATACTGTCGCAAATTTTAATTACGCCAGGGATTGCCTTTTCTATAGTAAATTATTCAAAAAATAATTTTATACTGTCGCAAATTTTAAGTGCGCCAGGGATTGCCTTTTCTATAGTAAATTATTCAAAAAATAATTTTTACTGTCGCAAATTTTAATTGCGCCAGGGATTGCCTTTTCTACAGTAAATTTTTCAAAATATTAATTTTTTACTGTCGCAAATTTTAAATACGCCAGGGATTGCCTTTTGTATAGTAAATTATTCAAAAAATAATTTTTTACTATCGCAAGGTTTAATTGCGCCAGGGATTGCCTTTTCTACAGTAAATTTTGCAAAAAATAATTTTTTACTGTCGCAAATTTTAATTGCGCCAGGGATTGCCTTTTCTATAGTAAATTATTCAACAAATAATTTTCTACTGTCGCAAATTTTAATTACGCCAGGGATTGCCTTTTCTATAGTAAATTATTCAAAAATTAATTTTATACTGTCGGAAATTTTAAATACGCCAGGGAATGCCTTTTCTATAGTAAATTTTGCAAAAAAATCATTTTTTACTGTCGCAAATTGTAATTGCGCCAGGTATTACCTTTTCTATAGTAAATTTTGCAAAAAATAATTTTTTACTGTCGCAAATTGTAATTGCGCCAGGGATTGCCTTTTCTATAGTAAATTATTCAAAAAATAATTTTCTACTCTCGCAAATTTTAAATATCTCAGGGATGGCCTTTTCTATAGTAAATTTCTCACGAAAATTATTTTTTACTGTCGCAAATTTTAAGTGCGCCAGGGATTGCCTTCTCTATAGTAAATTATTCAAAAAATAATTTTCTACTGTCGCAAATTTTAATTACGCCAGGGATTGCCTTTTTTTATAGTAAATTATTCAAAAGATAATTTTTTACTGTCGCAAATTTTAAGTGCGCCAGGGATTGCCTTTTCTATAGTAAATTATTCAAAAAATAATTTTATACTGTCGCAAATTTTAATTACGCCAGGGATTGCCTTTTCTATAGTAAATTATTCAAAAAATAATTTTTTACTGTCGCAAATTGTAATTGCGCCAGGGATTGCCTTTTCTATAGTAAATTATTCAAAAAATAATTTTCTACTGTCGCAAATTTTAATTGCGCCAGGGATTGCCTTTTCTATAGTAAATTATTCAAAAAATAATTTTCAATTGTCGCAAATTTTAATTACGCCAGGGATTGCCTTTTCTATAGTAAATTATTCAAAAAATAATTTTTTACTCTCACAAGTTTCAATTTCGCCAGGTAAATTTTTCACAAATTAATCTTTTACTGTCGCAAATTTTAAATACGCCAGGGATTGCCTTTTCTATAGTAAATTATTCCAAAAATAATTTTTTACTGTCGCAAATTTTAATTACGCCAGGGATTGCCTTTTCTATAGTAAATTTCTCACAAAATAATTTTTTACTGTCGCAAATTTTAAGTGCGCCAGGGATTGCCTTTTCTATAGTAAATTATTCAAAAAATAATTTTCTACTGTCGCAAATTTTAATTACGCCAGGGATTGCCTTTTCTATAGTAAATTATTCAAAAAATAATTTTTTACTGTCGCAAATTTTAAGTGCGCCAGGGATTGCCTTTTCTATAGTAAATTATTCAAAAAATAATTTTCTACTGTCGCAAATTTTAATTGCGCCAGGGATTGCCTTTTCTACAGTAAATTATTCAAAAAATAATTTTCTACTGTCGCAAATTTTAATTGCGCCAGGGATTACCTTTTCTACAGTTAATTTTTCAAAAATTAATTTTATACTGTCGCAAATTTTAAATTCGCCAGGGATTGCCTTTTCTATAGTAAATTATTCAAAAAATAATTTTTTACTGTCGCAAATTTTAAATACGCCAGGGATTGCCTTTTCTATAGTAAATTATTCAAAAAATAATTTTCTACTGTCGCAAATTTTAATTACGCCAGGGATTGCCTTTTCTATAGTAAATTATTCAAAAAATAATTTTCTACTGTCGCAAATTTTAATTACGCCAGGGATTGCCTTTTCTATAGTAAATTATTCAAAAAATAATTTTCTACGGTCGCAAATTTTAAATATCCCAGGGATTGCCTTTTCTATAGTAAATTTCTCACAAATTAATTTTTTACTGTCGCAAATTTTAAATTCGCCAGAGATTGCCTTTTCTATAGTAAATTATTCAAAAAATAATTTTTTACTGTCGCAAATTTTAATTACGCCAGGGATTGTCTTTTCTATAGTAAATTATTCAAAAAATAATTTTCTACTGTCGCAAATTTTAAATATCCCAGGGATTGCCTTTTCTATAGTAAATTTCTCACAAAATAATTTTTTACTGTCGCAAATTTTAAGTGCGCCAGGGATTGCCTTTTCTATAGTAAATTATTCAAAAAATAATTTTCTACTGTCGCAAACTTTAATTACGCCAGGGATTGCCTTTTCTATAGTAAATTATTCAAAAAATAATTTTTTACTGTCGCAAATTTTAAGTGCGCCAGGGATTGCCTTTTCTATAGTAAATTATTCAAAAAATAATTTTATACTGTCGCAAGTTTTAATTACGCCAAGGATTGCCTATTCTATAGTAAATTATTCAAAAAATAATTTTTTACTGTCGCAAATTTTAATTGCACCAGGGATTGCCTTTTCTATAGTAAATTATTCAAAAAATAATTTTCTACTGTCGCAAATTTTAAGTGCGCCAGGGATTGCCTTTTCTATAGTAAATTATTCAAAAAATAATTTTCAACTGTCGCAAATTTTAATTACGCCAGGGATTGCCTTTTCTATAGTAAATTATTCAAAAAATAATTTTCTACGGTCGCAAATTTTAAATATCCCAGGGATTGCCTTTTCTATAGTAAATTTCTCACAAATTAATTTTTTACTGTCGCAAATTTTAAATTCGCCAGAGATTGCCTTTTCTATAGTAAATTATTCAAAAAATAATTTTTTACTGTCGCAAATTTTAATTACGCCAGGGATTGTCTTTTCTATAGTAAATTATTCAAAAAATAATTTTCTACTGTCGCAAATTTTAAATATCCCAGGGATTGCCTTTTCTATAGTAAATTTCTCACAAAATAATTTTTTACTGTCGCAAATTTTAAGTGCGCCAGGGATTGCCTTTTCTATAGTAAATTATTCAAAAAATAATTTTCTACTGTCGCAAATTTTAATTACGCCAGGGATTGTCTTTTCTATAGTAAATTATTCAAAAAATAATTTTCTACTGTCGCAAATTTTAAATATCCCAGGGATTGCCTTTTCTATAGTAAATTTCTCACAAAATAATTTTTTACTGTCGCAAATTTTAAGTGCGCCAGGGATTGCCTTTTCTATAGTAAATTATTCAAAAAATAATTTTCTACTGTCGCAAATTTTAATTACGCCAGGGATTGCCTTTTCTATAGTAAATTATTCAAAAAATAATTTTTTACTGTCGCAAATTTTAAGTGCGCCAGGGATTGCCTTTTCTATAGTAAATTATTCAAAAAATAATTTTATACTGTCGCAAGTTTTAATTACGCCAAGGATTGCCTATTCTATAGTAAATTATTCAAAAAATAATTTTTTACTGTCGCAAATTTTAATTGCACCAGGGATTGCCTTTTCTATAGTAAATTATTCAAAAAATAATTTTCTACTGTCGCAAATTTTAAGTGCGCCAGGGATTGCCTTTTCTATAGTAAATTATTCAAAAAATAATTTTATACTGTCGCAAGTTTTAATTACGCCAATGATTGCCTATTCTATAGTAAATTATTCAAAAAATAATTTTTTACTGTCGCAAATTTTAATTGCACCAGGGATTGCCTTTTCTATAGTAAATTATTCAAAAAATAATTTTCTACTGTCGCAAATTTTAAGTGCGCCAGGGATTGCCTTTTCTATAGTAAATTATTCAAAAAATAATTTTCAACTGTCGCAAATTTTAATTACGCCAGGGATTGCCTTTTCTATAGTAAATTATTCAAAAAATAATTTTTTACTCTCGCAACTTTCAATTTCGCCAGGTAAATTTTTCACAAATTAATTTTTTACTGTCGCAAATTTTAAATACGCCAGGGATTGTCTTTTATATAGTAAATTTTTCAAAAATTAATTTTATACTGTCGCAAATTTTAAATACGCCAGGGATTGCCTTTTCTATAGTAAATTTTGCAAAAAATAATTTTTTACTGTCGCAAATTTTAATTGCGCCAGGGATTGCCTTTTCTATAGTAAATTATTCAAAAAATAATTTTCTACTGTCGCAAATTTTAATTACTCCAGGGATTGCCTTTTCTATAGTAAATTATTCAAAAAATAATTTTCTACTGTCGCAAATTTTAATTGCGCCAGGGATTGCCTTTTCTACAGTAAATTATTCAAAAAATAATTTTCTACTGTCGCAAATTTTATTTGCGCCAGGGATTGCCTTTTCTACAGTAAATTTTTCAAAAATTAATTTTATACTGTCGCAAATTTTAAATACGCCAGGGATTGCCTTTTCTATAGTAAATTATTCAAAAAATAATTTTTTACTCTCGCAAATTTTAATTACGCCAGGGATTGCCTTTTCTATAGTAAATTATTCAAAAAATAATTTTTTACTGTCGCAAATTTCAAATCCGCCAGGGATTGCCTTTTCTATAGTAAATTATTCAAAAAATAATTTTTTACTATCGCAAATTTTAATTACGCCAGGGATTGCCTTTTCTATAGTAAATTATTCAAAAAATAATTTTTTACTGTCGCAAATTTCAAATCCGCCAGGGATTGCCTTTTCTACAGTAAATTTTCCAAAAAATAATTTTTTACTGTTGCAAATTTTAATGCGCCAGGGATTGCCTTTTCTATAGTAAATTATTCAAAAAATAATTTTCTACTGTCGCAAATTTTAATTACGCCAGGGATTGCCTTTTCTATAGTAAATTATTCAAAAAATAATTTTATACTGTCGCAAATTTTAATTACGCCAGGGATTGCCTTTTCTATAGTAAATTTTGCAAAATATAATTTTTTACTGTCGCAAATTTTAATTGCGCCAGGGATTGCCTTTTCTATAGTAAATTATTCAAAAAATAATTTTCAACAGTCGCAAATTTTAATTACGCCAGGGATTGCCTTTTCTATAGTAAATTATTCAAAAAATAATTTTATACTGTCGCAAATTTTAATTACGCCAGGGATTGCCTTTTCTATAGTAAATTATTCAAAAAATAATTTTCTACTGTCGCAAATTTTAATTGCGCCAGGGATTGCCTTTTCTATAGTAAATTATTCAAAAAATAATTTTTTACTGTCGCAAATTTTAAATACGCCAGGGATTGCCTTTTCTATAGTAAATTATTCAAAAAAATAATTTTCTACTGTCGCAAATTTTAAATACGCCAGGGATTGCCTTTTCTATAGTAAATTATTCAAAAAATAATTTTCTACTGTCGCAAATTTTAACTACGCCAGGGATTGCCTTTTCTATAGTAAATTATTCAAAAAATAATTTTCTACTCTCGCAAATTTTAATTGCGCCAGGGATTGCCTTTTCTATAGTAAATTATTCAAAAAATAATTTTCAACTGTCGCAAATTTTAATTACGCCAGGGATTGCCTTTTCTATAGTAAATTATTCAAAAAATAATTTTTTACTGTCGCAAATTTTAAGTGCGCCAGGGATTGCCTTTTCTGTTGTAAATTATTCAAAAAATAATTTTATACTGTCGCAAATTTTAATTACGCCAGGGATTGCCTTTTCTATAGTAAATTATTCAAAAAATAATTTTCTACTGTCGCAAATTTTAATTACGCCAGGGATTGCCTTTTCTATAGTAAATTATTCAAAAAATAATTTTTTGCTGTCGCAAATTTTAAGTGCGCCAGGGATTGCCTTTTCTATAGTAAATTATTCAAAAAATAATTTTTTACTGTCGCAAATTTTAATTGCGCCAGGGATTGCCTTTTCTATAGTAAATTATTCAAAAAATAATTTTATACTGTCGCAAATTTTAATTACGCCAGGGATTGCCTTTTCTATAGTAAATTATTCAAAAAATAATTTTATACTGTCGCAAATTTTAATTACGACAGGGATTGCCTTTTATATAGTAAATTTTGCAAAAAATAATTTTCTATGTCGCAAATTTTAATTACGCCAGGGATTGCCTTTTCTATAGTAAATTATTCAAAAAATAATTTTATACTGTCGCAAATTTTAATTACGCCAGGGATTGCCTTTCTATAGTAAATTTTGCAAAAAATAATTTTTTACTGTCGCAAATTTTAATTGCGCCAGGGATTGCCTTTTCTATAGTAAATTTCTCACAAATTAATTTCTTACTGTCGCAAATTTTAATTACGCCAGGGATTGCCTTTTCTATAGTAAATTATTCAAAAAATAATTTTATACTGTCGCAAATTTTAATTACGCCAGGGATTGCCTTTTATATAGTAAATTTTGCAAAAAATAATTTTATACTGTCGCAAATTTTAATTACGCCAGGGATTGCCTTTTCTATAGTAAATTATTCAAAAAATAATTTTCTATGTCGCAAATTTTAATTACGCCAGGGATTGCCTTTTCTATAGTAAATTATTCAAAAAATAATTTTATACTGTCGCAAATTTTAATTACGCCAGGGATTGCCTTTCTATAGTAAATTTTGCAAAAAATAATTTTTTACTGTCGCAAATTTTAATTGCGCCAGGGATTGCCTTTTCTATAGTAAATTTCTCACAAATTAATTTCTTACTGTCGCAAATTTTAAATACGCCAGGGATTGCCTTTTCTATAGTAAATTATTCAAAAAATAATTTTTTACTGTCGCAAATTATAAATACACCAGGGATTGCCTTTTCTATAGTAAATTATTCAAAAAATAATTTTTTATTGTCGCAAATTTTAATTACGCCAGGGATTGCCTTTTCTATAGTAAATTATTCAAAAAATAATTTTCTACTGTCGCAAATTTTAATTACGCCAGGGATTGCCTTTTCTATAGTAAATTATTCAAAAAATAATTTTCTACTGTCGCAAATTTTAATCACGCCAGGGATTGCCTTTTCTATAGTAAATTATTCAAAAAATAATTTTTTACTGTCGCAAATTTTAAATACGCCAGGGATTGCCTTTTCTATAGTAAATTATTCAAAAAATAATTTTCAACTGTCGCAAATTTTAATTACGCCAGGGATTGCCTATTCTATAGTAAATTATTCAAAAAATAATTTTCTACTGTCGCAAATTTTAATTACGCCAGTGATTGCCTTTTCTATAGTAAATTATTCAAAAAATAATTTTCTACTGTCGCAAATTTTAATTACGCCAGGGATTGCCTTTTCTATAGTAAATTTTTCAAAAAATAATTTTTTACTGTCGCAAATTTTAAATATCCCAGGGATTGCCTTTTCTATAGTAAATTTCTCACAAATTAATTTCTTACTGTCGCAAATTTTAAATACGCCAGGGATTGCCTTTTCTATAGTAAATTATTCAAAAAATAATTTTTTACTGTCGCAAATTTTAATTGCGCCAGGGATTGCCTTTTCTATAGTAAATTATTCAAAAAATAATTTTCTACTGTCGCAAATTTTAATTACGCCAGGGATTGCCTTTTCTATAGTAAATTATTCAAAAAATAATTTTTTACTGTCGCAAATTTTAAGTGCGCCAGGGATTACCTTTTCTATAGCAAATTTTTCAAAAAATAATTTTTTGCTGTCGCAAATTTTAATTACGCCAGGGATTGCCTTGTCTATAGTAAATTATTCAAAAAATAATTTTCTACTGTCGCAAATTTTAATTACGCCAGGGATTGCCTTTTCTATAGTAAATTTTGCAAAAAATAATTTTTTACTGTCGCAAATTTTAATTGCGCCAGGGATTGCCTTTCCTATAGCAAATTTTTCAAAAAATAATTTTTTGCTGTCGCAAATTTTAATTACGCCAGGGATTGCCTTTTCTATAGTAAATTATTCAAAAAATAATTTTTTACTGTCGCAAATTTTAAGTGCGCCAGGGATTGCCTTTTCTATAGTAAATTATTCAAAAAATAATTTTATAATGTCGCAAATTTTAATTACGCCAGGGATTGCCTTTTCTATAGTAAATTTTGCAAAAAATAATTTTTTACTGTCGCAAATTTTAATTGCGCCAGGGATTGCCTTTTCTATAGTAAATTATTCAAAAAATAATTTTATACTGTCGCAAATTTTAATTACGCCAGGGATTACCTTTTCTATAGTAAATTATTCAAAAAATAATTTTTTACTGTCGCAAATTTTAATTGCGCCAGGGATTGCCTTTCTACAGTAAATTTAAAAAAAATAATTTTTTACTGTCGCAAATTGTAATTGCGCCAGGGATTACCTTTTCTATTGCAAATTTTTCAAAAAATAATTTTTTGCTATCGCAAATTTTAATTACGCCAGGGATTGCCTTTTCTATAGTAAATTATTCAAAAAATAATTTTCTACTGTCGCAAATTTTAAGTGCGCCAGGGACTGCCTTTTCTATAGTAAATTATTCAAAAAATAATTTTATACTGTAGCAAATTTTAATTACGCCAGGGATTGCCTTTTCTATAGTAAATTTTGCAAAAAATAATTTTTTACTGTCGCAAATTTTAATTGCGCCAGGGATTGCCTTTTCTATAGTAAATTATTCAAAAAATAATTTTTTACTGTCGCAAATTTTAATTGCGCCAGGGATTGCCTTTTCTATAGTAAATTATTCAAAAAATAATTTTATACTGTCGCAAATTTTAATTACGCCAGGGATTGCCTTTTCTATAGTAAATTATTCAAAAAATAATTTTATACTGTCGCAAATTTTAAATACGCCAGGGATTGCCTTTTCTATAGTAAATTATTCAAAAAATAATTTTCTACTGTCGCAAATTTTAAATACGCCAGGGATTGCCTTTTCTATAGTAAATTATTCAAGAAATAATTTTCTACTGTCGCAAATTTTAATTGCGCCAGGGATTGCCTTTTCTATAGTAAATTATTCAAAAAATAATTTTCAACTGTCGCAAATTTTAATTACGCCAGGGATTGCCTTTTCTATAGTAAATTATTCAAAAAATAATTTTTTACTGTCGCAAATTTTAAGTGCGCCAGTGATTGCCTTTTCTGTAGTAAATTATTCAAAAAATAATTTTATACTGTCGCAAATTTTAATTACGCCAGGGATTGCCTTTTCTATAGTAAATTATTCAAAAAATAATTTTCTACTGTCGCAAATTTTAATTACGCCAGGGATTGCCTTTTCTATAGTAAATTATTCAAAAAATAATTTTTTACTGTCGCAAATTTTAATTGCGCCAGGGATTGCCTTTCTACAGTAAATTTTTCAAAAAATAATTTTTTACTGTCGCAAATTGTAATTGCGCCAGGGATTATCTTTTCTATAGCAAATTTTTCAAAAAATAATTTTTTGCTGTCGCAAATTTTAATTACGCCAGGGATTGCCTTTTCTATAGTAAATTATTCAAAAAATAATTTTCTACTGTCGCAAATTTTAATTGCGCCAGGGATTGCCTTTTCTATAGTAAATTATTCAAAAAATAATTTTCAACTGTCGCAAATTTTAATTACGCCAGGGATTGCCTTTTCTATAGTAAATTATTCAAAAAATAATTTTTTACTGTCGCAAATTTTAAGTGCGCCAGTGATTGCCTTTTCTGTAGTAAATTATTCAAAAAATAATTTTATACTGTCGCAAATTTTAATTACGCCAGGGATTGCCTTTTCTATAGTAAATTATTCAAAAAATAATTTTCTACTGTCGCAAATTTTAATTACGCCAGGGATTGCCTTTTCTATAGTAAATTATTCAAAAAATAATTTTTTACTGTCGCAAATTTTAATTGCGCCAGGGATTGCCTTTCTACAGTAAATTTTTCAAAAAATAATTTTTTACTGTCGCAAATTGTAATTGCGCCAGGGATTACCTTTTCTATAGCAAATTTTTCAAAAAATAATTTTTTGCTGTCGCAAATTTTAATTACGCCAGGGATTGCCTTTTCTATAGTAAATTATTCAAAAAATAATTTTCTACTGTCGCAAATTTTAAGTGCGCCAGGGATTGCCTTTTCTATAGTAAATTATTCAAAAAATAATTTTATACTGTCGCAAATTTTAATTACGCCAGGGATTGCCTTTCTATAGTAAATTTTGCAAAAAATAATTTTTTACTGTCGCAAATTTTAATTGCGCCAGGGATTGCCTTTCTACAGTAAATTTTTCAAAAAATAATTTTTTACTGTCGCAAATTGTAATTGCGCCAGGGATTACCTTTTCTATAGCAAATTTTTCAAAAAATAATTTTTTGCTGTCGCAAATTTTAATTACGCCAGGGATTGCCTTTTCTATAGTAAATTATTCAAAAAATAATTTTCTACTGTCGCAAATTTTAAGTGCGCCAGGGATTGCCTTTTCTATAGTAAATTATTCAAAAAATAATTTTATACTGTCGCAAATTTTAATTACGCCAGGGATTGCCTTTCTATAGTAAATTTTGCAAAAAATAATTTTTTACTGTCGCAAATTTTAATTGCGCCAGGGATTGCCTTTCTAGAGTAAATTTTTCAAAAAATAATTTTTTACTGTCGCAAATTGTAATTGCGCCAGGGATTACCTTTTCTATAGCAAATTTTTTGCTGTCGCAAATTTTAATTACGCCAGGGATTGCCTTTTCTATAGTAAATTATTCAAAAAATAATTTTCTACTGTCGCAAATTTTAAGTGCGCCAGGGATTGCCTTTTCTATAGTAAATTATTCAAAAAATAATTTTATACTGTCGCAAATTTTAATTACGCCAGGGATTGCCTTTTCTATAGTAAATTTTGCAAAAAATAATTTTTTACTGTCGCAAATTTTAATTGCGCCAGGGATTGCCTTTCTACAGTAAATTTTTCAAAAAATAATTTTTTACTGTCGCAAATTGTAATTGCGCCAGGGATTACCTTTTCAATAGCAAATTTTTCAAAAAATAATTTTTTGCTGTCGCAAATTTTAATTACGCCAGGGATTGCCTTTTCTATAGTAAATTATTCAAAAAATAATTTTCTACTGTCGCAAATTTTAAGTGCGCCAGGGATTGCCTTTTCTATAGTAAATTTTGCAAAAAATAATTTTTTACTGTCACAAATTTTAATTGCGCCAGGGATTGCCTTTTCTATAGCAAATTATTCAAAAAATAATTTTATACTGTCGCAAATTTTAATTACGCCAGGGATTGCCTTTTCTATAGTAAATTTTGCAAAAAATAATTTTTTACTGTCGCAAATTTTAATTGCGCCAGGGATTGCCTTTTCTATAGTAAATTATTCAAAAAATAATTTTATACTGTCGCAAATTTTAATTACGCCAGGGATTGCCTTTTCTATAGTAAATTATTCAAAAAATAATTTTTTACTGTCGCAAATTTTAATTGCGCCAGGGATTGCTTTTCTACAGTAAATTTTTCAAAAAATAATTTTTTACTGTCGCAAATTGTAATTGCGCCAGGGATTACCTTTTCTATAGCAAATTTTTCAAAAAATAATTTTTTGCTGTCGCAAATTTTAATTACGCCAGGGATTGCCTTTTCTATAGTAAATTATTCAAAAAATAATTTTCTACTGTCGCAAATTTTAAGTGCGCCAGGGATTGCCTTTTCTATAGTAAATTATTCAAAAAATAATTTTATACTGTCGCAAATTTTAATTACGCCAGGGATTGCCTTTTCTATAGTAAATTTTGCAAAAAATAATTTTTTACTGTCGCAAATTTTAATTGCGCCAGGGATTGCCTTTTCTATAGTAAATTATTCAAAAAATAATTTTATACTGTCGCAAATTTTAATTACGCCAGGGATTGCCTTTTCTATAGTAAATTATTCAAAAAATAAGTTTCTACTGTCGCAAATTGTAATTGCGCCAGGGATTACCTTTTCTATAGCAAATTTTTCAAAAAATAATTTTTTGCTGTCGCAAATTTTAATTACGCCAGGGATTGCCTTTTCTCTAGTAAATTATTCAAAAAATAATTTTCTACTGTCGCAAATTTTAAGTGCGCCAGGGATTGCCTTTTCTATAGTAAATTATTCAAAAAATAATTTTTTACTGTCGCAAATTTTAATTACGCCAGGGATTACCATTTCTATAGCAAATTTTTCAAAAAATTATTTTTTGCTGTCGCAAATTTTAATTACGCCAGGGTTTGCCTTTTCTATAGTAAATTATTCAAAAAATAGTTTTCTACTGTCGCAAATTTTAAGTGCGCCAGGGATTGCCTTTTCTATAGTAAATTATTCAAAAAATAATTTTATACTGTCGCAAATTTTAATTACGCCAGGGATTGCCTTTTCTATAGTAAATTTTGCAAAAAATAATTTTTTACTGTCGCAAATTTTAATTGCGCCAGGGATTGCCTTTTCTATAGTAAATTATTCAAAAAATAATTTTATACTGTCGCAAATTTTAATTACGCCAGGGATTGCCTTTTCTATAGTAAATTATTCAAAAAATAATTTTTTACTGTCGCAAATTTTAATTGCGCCAGGGATTGCTTTTCTACAGTAAATTTTTCAAAAAATAATTTTTTACTGTCGCAAATTGTAATTGCGCCAGGGATTACCTTTTCTATAGCAAATTTTTCAAAAAATAATTTTTTGCTGTCGCAAATTTTAATTACGCCAGGGATTGCCTTTTCTATAGTAAATTATTCAAAAAATAATTTTCTACTGTCGCAAATTTTAAGTGCGCCAGGGATTGCCTTTTCTATAGTAAATTATTCAAAAAATAATTTTATACTGTCGCAAATTTTAATTACGCCAGGGATTGCCTTTTCTATAGTAAATTTTGCAAAAAATAATTTTTTACTGTCGCAAATTTTAATTGCGCCAGGGATTGCCTTTTCTATAGTAAATTATTCAAAAAATAATTTTATACTGTCGCAAATTTTAATTACGCCAGGGATTGCCTTTTCTATAGTAAATTATTCAAAAAATAAGTTTCTACTGTCGCAAATTGTAATTGCGCCAGGGATTACCTTTTCTATAGCAAATTTTTCAAAAAATAATTTTTTGCTGTCGCAAATTTTAATTACGCCAGGGATTGCCTTTTCTCTAGTAAATTATTCAAAAAATAATTTTCTACTGTCGCAAATTTTAAGTGCGCCAGGAATTGCCTTTTCTATAGTAAATTATTCAAAAAATAATTTTTTACTGTCGCAAATTTTAATTACGCCAGGGATTACCATTTCTATAGCAAATTTTTCAAAAAATTATTTTTTGCTGTCGCAAATTTTAATTACGCCAGGGTTTGCCTTTTCTATAGTAAATTATTCAAAAAATAGTTTTCTACTGTCGCAAATTTTAAGTGCGCCAGGGATTGCCTTTTCTATAGTAAATTATTCAAAAAATAATTTTATACTGTCGCAAATTTTAATTACGCCAGGGATTGCCTTTTCTATAGTAAATTTTGCAAAAAATAATTTTTTACTGTCGCAAATTTTAATTGCGCCAGGGATTGCCTTTTCTATAGTAAATTATTCAAAAAATAATTTTATACTGTCGCAAATTTTAATTACGCCAGGGATTGCCTTTTCTATAGTAAATTATTCAAAAAATAATTTTCTACTGTCGCAAATTTTAATTGCGCCAGGGATTGCTTTTCTACAGTAAATTTTTCAAAAAATAATTTTTTACTGTCGCAAATTGTAATTGCGCCAGGGATTACCTTTTCTATAGTAAATTTTTCAGAAAATAATTTTTTACTGTCGCAAATTTTAATTACGCCAGGGATTGCCCTTTCTATAGTAAATTATTCAAAAAATAATTTTATATTCTCGCAAATTTTAATTACGCCAGGGATTGCCTTTTCTATAGTAAATTATTCAAAAAATAATTTTCTACTGTCGCAAATTTTAATTACGCCAGGGATTGCCTTTTCTATAGTAAATTATTCAAAAAATAATTTTTTACTGTCGCAAATTTTAAGTGCGCCAGGGATTGCCTTTTCTATAGTAAATTATTCAAAAAATAATTTTTTACTCTCGCAAATTTCAATTTCGCCAGGTAACTTTTTCACAAATTAATTTTTTATTGTCGCAAATTTTAAATACGCCAGGGATTGCCTTTTCTATAGTAAATTATTCAAAAAATAATTTTTTACTGTCGCAAATTTTAAATACGCCAGGGATTGCCTTTTCTATAGTAAATTATTCAAAAAATAATTTTCTACTGTCGCAAATTTTAATTACGCCAGGGATTGCCTTTTCTATAGTAAATTATTCAAAAAATAATTTTTTACTGTCGCAAATTTTAATTGCGCCAGGGATTGCCTTTTCTACAGTAAATTTTTCAAAATATTAATTTTTTACTGTCGAAAATTTTAATTACGCCAGGGATTGCCTTTTCTATAGTAAATTATGCAAAAAATAATTTTTTACTGTCGCAAATTTTAAATACGCCAGGGATTGCCTTTTCTATAGTAAATTATTCAAAAAATAATTTTCAACTGTCGCAAATTTTAATTACGCCAGGGATTGCCTTTTCTATAGTAAATTATTCAAAAAATAATTTTATACTGTCGCAAATTTTAATTACGCCAGGGATTGCCTTTTATATAGTAAATTATTCAAAAAATAATTTTCTACTGTCGCAAATTTTAATTGCGCCAGGGATTGCCTTTTCTATAGTAAATTATTCAAAAAATAATTTTCTATTGTCGCAAATTTTAATTACGCCAGGGATTGCCTTTTCTATAGTAAATTATTCAAAAAATAATTTTATACTGTCGCAAATTTTAAATACGCCAGGGATTGCCTTTTCTATAGTAAATTATTCAAAAAATAATTTTCTACTGTCGCAAATTTTAAATACGCCAGGGATTGCCTTTTCTATAGTAAATTATTCAAGAAATAATTTTCTACTGTCGCAAATTTTAATTGCGCCAGGGATTGCCTTTTCTATAGTAAATTATTCAAAAAATAATTTTCAACTGTCGCAAATTTTAATTACGCCAGGGATTGCCTTTTCTATAGTAAATTATTCAAAAAATAATTTTTTACTGTCGCAAATTTTAAGTGCGCCAGTGATTGCCTTTTCTGTAGTAAATTATTCAAAAAATAATTTTATACTGTCGCAAATTTTAATTACGCCAGGGATTGCCTTTTCTATAGTAAATTATTCAAAAAATAATTTTCTACTGTCGCAAATTTTAATTACGCCAGGGATTGCCTTTTCTATAGTAAATTATTCAAAAAATAATTTTTTACTGTCGCAAATTTTAATTGCGCCAGGGATTGCCTTTCTACAGTAAATTTTTCAAAAAATAATTTTTTACTGTCGCAAATTGTAATTGCGCCAGGGATTACCTTTTCTATAGCAAATTTTTCAAAAAATAATTTTTTGCTGTCGCAAATTTTAATTACGCCAGGGATTGCCTTTTCTATAGTAAATTATTCAAAAAATAATTTTCTACTGTCGCAAATTTTAAGTGCGCCAGGGATTGCCTTTTCTATAGTAAATTATTCAAAAAATAATTTTATACTGTCGCAAATTTTAATTACGCCAGGGATTGCCTTTCTATAGTAAATTTTGCAAAAAATAATTTTTTACTGTCGCAAATTTTAATTGCGCCAGGGATTGCCTTTCTAGAGTAAATTTTTCAAAAAATAATTTTTTACTGTCGCAAATTGTAATTGCGCCAGGGATTACCTTTTCTATAGCAAATTTTTTGCTGTCGCAAATTTTAATTACGCCAGGGATTGCCTTTTCTATAGTAAATTATTCAAAAAATAATTTTCTACTGTCGCAAATTTTAAGTGCGCCAGGGATTGCCTTTTCTATAGTAAATTATTCAAAAAATAATTTTATACTGTCGCAAATTTTAATTACGCCAGGGATTGCCTTTTCTATAGTAAATTTTGCAAAAAATAATTTTTTACTGTCGCAAATTTTAATTGCGCCAGGGATTGCCTTTCTACAGTAAATTTTTCAAAAAATAATTTTTTACTGTCGCAAATTGTAATTGCGCCAGGGATTACCTTTTCAATAGCAAATTTTTCAAAAAATAATTTTTTGCTGTCGCAAATTTTAATTACGCCAGGGATTGCCTTTTCTATAGTAAATTATTCAAAAAATAATTTTCTACTGTCGCAAATTTTAAGTGCGCCAGGGATTGCCTTTTCTATAGTAAATTTTGCAAAAAATAATTTTTTACTGTCGCAAATTTTAATTGCGCCAGGGATTGCCTTTTCTATAGCAAGTTATTCAAAAAATAATTTTATACTGTCGCAAATTTTAATTACGCCAGGGATTGCCTTTTCTATAGTAAATTTTGCAAAAAATAATTTTTTACTGTCGCAAATTTTAATTGCGCCAGGGATTGCCTTTTCTATAGTAAATTATTCAAAAAATAATTTTATACTGTCGCAAATTTTAATTACGCCAGGGATTGCCTTTTCTATAGTAAATTATTCAAAAAATAATTTTTTACTGTCGCAAATTTTAATTGCGCCAGGGATTGCTTTTCTACAGTAAATTTTTCAAAAAATAATTTTTTACTGTCGCAAATTGTAATTGCGCCAGGGATTACCTTTTCTATAGCAAATTTTTCAAAAAATAATTTTTTGCTGTCGCAAATTTTAATTACGCCAGGGATTGCCTTTTCTATAGTAAATTATTCAAAAAATAATTTTCTACTGTCGCAAATTTTAAGTGCGCCAGGGATTGCCTTTTCTATAGTAAATTATTCAAAAAATAATTTTATACTGTCGCAAATTTTAATTACGCCAGGGATTGCCTTTTCTATAGTAAATTTTGCAAAAAATAATTTTTTACTGTCGCAAATTTTAATTGCGCCAGGGATTGCCTTTTCTATAGTAAATTATTCAAAAAATAATTTTATACTGTCGCAAATTTTAATTACGCCAGGGATTGCCTTTTCTATAGTAAATTATTCAAAAAATAAGTTTCTACTGTCGCAAATTGTAATTGCGCCAGGGATTACCTTTTCTATAGCAAATTTTTCAAAAAATAATTTTTTGCTGTCGCAAATTTTAATTACGCCAGGGATTGCCTTTTCTCTAGTAAATTATTCAAAAAATAATTTTCTACTGTCGCAAATTTTAAGTGCGCCAGGGATTGCCTTTTCTATAGTAAATTATTCAAAAAATAATTTTTTACTGTCGCAAATTTTAATTACGCCAGGGATTACCATTTCTATAGCAAATTTTTCAAAAAATTATTTTTTGCTGTCGCAAATTTTAATTACGCCAGGGTTTGCCTTTTCTATAGTAAATTATTCAAAAAATAGTTTTCTACTGTCGCAAATTTTAAGTGCGCCAGGGATTGCCTTTTCTATAGTAAATTATTCAAAAAATAATTTTATACTGTCGCAAATTTTAATTACGCCAGGGATTGCCTTTTCTATAGTAAATTTTGCAAAAAATAATTTTTTACTGTCGCAAATTTTAATTGCGCCAGGGATTGCCTTTTCTATAGTAAATTATTCAAAAAATAATTTTATACTGTCGCAAATTTTAATTACGCCAGGGATTGCCTTTTCTATAGTAAATTATTCAAAAAATAATTTTTTACTGTCGCAAATTTTAATTGCACCAGGGATTGCTTTTCTACAGTAAATTTTTCAAAAAATAATTTTTTACTGTCGCAAATTGTAATTGCGCCAGGGATTACCTTTTCTATAGCAAATTTTTCAAAAAATAATTTTTTGCTGTCGCAAATTTTAATTACGCCAGGGATTGCCTTTTCTATAGTAAATTATTCAAAAAATAATTTTCTACTGTCGCAAATTTTAAGTGCGCCAGGGATTGCCTTTTCTATAGTAAATTATTCAAAAAATAATTTTATACTGTCGCAAATTTTAATTACGCCAGGGATTGCCTTTTCTATAGTAAATTTTGCAAAAAATAATTTTTTACTGTCGCAAATTTTAATTGCGCCAGGGATTGCCTTTTCTATAGTAAATTATTCAAAAAATAATTTTATACTGTCGCAAATTTTAATTACGCCAGGGATTGCCTTTTCTATAGTAAATTATTCAAAAAATAAGTTTCTACTGTCGCAAATTGTAATTGCGCCAGGGATTACCTTTTCTATAGCAAATTTTTCAAAAAATAATTTTTTGCTGTCGCAAATTTTAATTACGCCAGGGATTGCCTTTTCTCTAGTAAATTATTCAAAAAATAATTTTCTACTGTCGCAAATTTTAAGTGCGCCAGGGATTGCCTTTTCTATAGTAAATTATTCAAAAAATAATTTTTTACTGTCGCAAATTTTAATTACGCCAGGGATTACCATTTCTATAGCAAATTTTTCAAAAAATTATTTTTTGCTGTCGCAAATTTTAATTACGCCAGGGTTTGCCTTTTCTATAGTAAATTATTCAAAAAATAGTTTTCTACTGTCGCAAATTTTAAGTGCGCCAGGGATTGCCTTTTCTATAGTAAATTATTCAAAAAATAATTTTATACTGTCGCAAATTTTAATTACGCCAGGGATTGCCTTTTCTATAGTAAATTTTGCAAAAAATAATTTTTTACTGTCGCAAATTTTAATTGCGCCAGGGATTGCCTTTTCTATAGTAAATTATTCAAAAAATAATTTTATACTGTCGCAAATTTTAATTACGCCAGGGATTGCCTTTTCTATAGTAAATTATTCAAAAAATAATTTTCTACTGTCGCAAATTTTAATTGCGCCAGGGATTGCTTTTCTACAGTAAATTTTTCAAAAAATAATTTTTTACTGTCGCAAATTGTAATTGCGCCAGGGATTACCTTTTCTATAGTAAATTTTTCAGAAAATAATTTTTTACTGTCGCAAATTTTAATTACGCCAGGGATTGCCCTTTCTATAGTAAATTATTCAAAAAATAATTTTATATTCTCGCAAATTTTAATTACGCCAGGGATTGCCTTTTCTATAGTAAATTATTCAAAAAATAATTTTCTACTGTCGCAAATTTTAATTACGCCAGGGATTGCCTTTTCTATAGTAAATTATTCAAAAAATAATTTTTTACTGTCGCAAATTTTAAGTGCGCCAGGGATTGCCTTTTCTATAGTAAATTATTCAAAAAATAATTTTTTACTCTCGCAAATTTCAATTTCGCCAGGTAACTTTTTCACAAATTAATTTTTTATTGTCGCAAATTTTAAATACGCCAGGGATTGCCTTTTCTATAGTAAATTATTCAAAAAATAATTTTTTACTGTCGCAAATTTTAAATACGCCAGGGATTGCCTTTTCTATAGTAAATTATTCAAAAAATAATTTTCTACTGTCGCAAATTTTAATTACGCCAGGGATTGCCTTTTCTATAGTAAATTATTCAAAAAATAATTTTTTACTGTCGCAAATTTTAATTGCGCCAGGGATTGCCTTTTCTACAGTAAATTTTTCAAAATATTAATTTTTTACTGTCGAAAATTTTAATTACGCCAGGGATTGCCTTTTCTATAGTAAATTATGCAAAAAATAATTTTTTACTGTCGCAAATTTTAAATACGCCAGGGATTGCCTTTTCTATAGTAAATTATTCAAAAAATAATTTTCAACTGTCGCAAATTTTAATTACGCCAGGGATTGCCTTTTCTATAGTAAATTATTCAAAAAATAATTTTATACTGTCGCAAATTTTAATTACGCCAGGGATTGCCTTTTATATAGTAAATTATTCAAAAAATAATTTTCTACTGTCGCAAATTTTAATTGCGCCAGGGATTGCCTTTTCTATAGTAAATTATTCAAAAAATAATTTTCTATTGTCGCAAATTTTAATTACGCCAGGGATTGCCTTTTCTATAGTAAATTATTCAAAAAATAATTTTATACTGTCGCAAATTTTAAATACGCCAGGGATTGCCTTTTCTATAGTAAATTATTCAAAAAATAATTTTCTACTGTCGCAAATTTTAAATACGCCAGGGATTGCCTTTTCTATAGTAAATTATTCAAGAAATAATTTTCTACTGTCGCAAATTTTAATTGCGCCAGGGATTGCCTTTTCTATAGTAAATTATTCAAAAAATAATTTTCAACTGTCGCAAATTTTAATTACGCCAGGGATTGCCTTTTCTATAGTAAATTATTCAAAAAATAATTTTTTACTGTCGCAAATTTTAAGTGCGCCAGTGATTGCCTTTTCTGTAGTAAATTATTCAAAAAATAATTTTATACTGTCGCAAATTTTAATTACGCCAGGGATTGCCTTTTCTATAGTAAATTATTCAAAAAATAATTTTCTACTGTCGCAAATTTTAATTACGCCAGGGATTGCCTTTTCTATAGTAAATTATTCAAAAAATAATTTTTTACTGTCGCAAATTTTAATTGCGCCAGGGATTGCCTTTCTACAGTAAATTTTTCAAAAAATAATTTTTTACTGTCGCAAATTGTAATTGCGCCAGGGATTACCTTTTCTATAGCAAATTTTTCAAAAAATAATTTTTTGCTGTCGCAAATTTTAATTACGCCAGGGATTGCCTTTTCTATAGTAAATTATTCAAAAAATAATTTTCTACTGTCGCAAATTTTAAGTGCGCCAGGGATTGCCTTTTCTATAGTAAATTATTCAAAAAATAATTTTATACTGTCGCAAATTTTAATTACGCCAGGGATTGCCTTTTCTATAGTAAATTTTGCAAAAAATAATTTTTTACTGTCGCAAATTTTAATTGCGCCAGGGATTGCCTTTTCTATAGTAAATTATTCAAAAAATAATTTTATACTGTCGCAAATTTTAATTACGCCAGGGATTGCCTTTTCTATAGTAAATTATTCAAAAAATAATTTTCTACTGTCGCAAATTGTAATTGCGCCAGGGATTACCTTTTCTATAGCAAATTTTTCAAAAAATAATTTTTTGCTGTCGAAAATTTTAATTACGCCAGGGATTGCCTTTTCTATAGTAAATTATTCAAAAAATAATTTTTTACTGTCGCAAATTTTAATTGCGCCAGGGATTGCCTTTTCTATAGTAAATTATTCAAAAAATAATTTTTTACTGTCGCAAATTTTAATTGCGCCAGGGATTGCCTTTCTACAGTAAATTTTTCAAAAAATAATTTTTTACTGTCGCAAATTGTAATTGCGCCAGGGATTACCTTTTCTATAGCAAATTTTTCAAAAAATAATTTTTTGCTGTCGCAAATTTTAATTACGCCAGGGATTGCCTTTTCTATAGTAAATTATTCAAAAAATAATTTTCTACTGTCGCAAATTTTAAGTGCGCCAGGGATTGCCTTTTCTATAGTAAATTATTCAAAAAATAATTTTATACTGTCGCAAATTTTAATTACGCCAGGGATTACCTTTTCTATAGCAAATTTTTCAAAAAATAATTTTTTGCTGTCGCAAATTTTAATTACGCCAGGGTTTGCCTTTTCTATAGTAAATTATTCAAAAAATAATTTTCTACTGTCGCAAATTTTAAGTGCGCCAGGGATTGCCTTTTCTATAGTAAATTATTCAAAAAATAATTTTATACTGTCGCAAATTTTAATTACGCCAGGGATTGCCTTTTCTATAGTAAATTTTGCAAAAAATAATTTTTTACTGTCGCAAATTTTAATTGCGCCAGGGATTGCCTTTTCTATAGTAAATTATTCAAAAAATAATTTTATACTGTCGCAAATTTTAATTACGCCAGGGATTGCCTTTTCTATAGTAAATTATTCAAAAAATAATTTTCTACTGTCGCAAATTTTAATTGCGCCAGGGATTGCTTTTCTACAGTAAATTTTTCAAAAAATAATTTTTTACTGTCGCAAATTGTAATTGCGCCAGGGATTACCTTTTCTATAGTAAATTTTTCAGAAAATAATTTTTTACTGGCGCAAATTTTAATTACGCCAGGGATTGCCTTTTCTATAGTAAATTATTCAAAAAATAATTTTTTACTCTCGCAAATTTCAATTTCGCCAGGTAAATTTTTCACAAATTAATTTTTTATTGTCGCAAATTTTAAATACGCCAGGGATTGCCTTTTTTATAGTAAATTATTCAAAAAATAATTTTTTACTGTCGCAAATTTTAAATACGCCAGGGATTGCCTTTTCTATAGTAAATTATTCAAAAAATAATTTTCTACTGTCGCAAATTTTAATTACGCCAGGGATTGCCTTTTCTAAAGTAAATTATTCAAAAATAATTTTTTACTGTCGCAAATTTTAATTGCGCCAGGGATTGCTTTTCTACAGTAAATTTTTCAAAATATTAATTTTTTACTGTCGAAAATTTTAATTACGCCAGGGATTGCCTTTTCTATAGTAAATTTTGCAAAAAATAATTTTTTACTGTCGCAAATTTTAAATACGCCAGGGATTGCCTTTTCTATAGTAAATTATTCAAAAAATAATTTTTTACTGTCGCAAATTTTAATTTCGCCAGGGATAGCCTTTTCTATAGTAAATTTTGCAAAATATAATTTTTTACTGTCGCAACTTTTAATTGCGCCAGGGATTGCCTTTTCTATAGTAAATTATTCAAAAAATAATTTTCAACTGTCGCAAATTTTAATTACGCCAGGGATTGCCTTTTCTATAGTAAATTATTCAAAAAATAATTTTATACTGTCGCAAATTTTAATTACGCCAGGGATTGCCTTTTATATAGTAAATTATTCAAAAAATAATTTTCTACTGTCGCAAATTTTAATTGCGCCAGGGATTGCCTTTTCTATAGTAAATTATTCAAAAAATAATTTTCTATTGTCGCAAATTTTAATTACGCCAGGGATTGCCTTTTCTATAGTAAATTATTCAAAAATAATTTTATACTGTCGCAAATTTTAAATACGCCAGGGATTGCCTTTTCTATAGTAAATTATTCAAAAAATAATTTTCTACTGTCGCAAATTTTAAATACGCCAGGGATTGCCTTTTCTATAGTAAATTATTCAAAAAATAATTTTCTACTGTCGCAAATTTTAATTGCGCCAGGGATTGCCTTTTCTATAGTAAATTATTCAAAAAATAATTTTCAACTGTCGCAAATTTTAATTACGCCAGGGATTGCCTTTTCTATAGTAAATTATTCAAAAATAATTTTTTACTGTCGCAAATTTTAAGTGCGCCAGTGATTGCCTTTTCTGTAGTAAATTATTCAAAAAATAATTTTATACTGTCGCAAATTTTAATTACGCCAGGGATTGCCTTTTCTATAGTAAATTATTCAAAAAATAATTTTCTACTGTCGCAAATTTTAATTACGCCAGGGATTGCCTCTTCTATAGTAAATTATTCAAAAAATAATTTTTTACTGTCGCAAATTTTAAGTGGGCCAGGGATTGCCTTTTCTATAGTAAATTATTCAAAAAATAATTTTTTACTGTCGCAAATTTTTATTGCGCCAGGTATTGCCTTTTCTATAGTAAATTATTCAAAAAATAATTTTCAACTGTCGCAAATTTTAATTACGCCAGGGATTGCCTTTTCTATAGTAAATTTTGCAAAAAATAATTTTATACTGTCACAAATTTTAATTACGCCAGGGATTGCCTTTTCTATAGTAAATTATTCAAAAAATAATTTTATACTGTCGCAAATTTTAATTACGCCAGGGATTGCCTTTTCTATAGTAAATTTTGCAAAAAATAATTGTTTACTGTCGCAAATTTTAACTGCGCCAGGGATTGCCTTTTCTATAGTAAATTTCTCACAAATGAATTTCTTACGGTCGCAAATTTTAAATACGCCAGGGATTGCCTTTTCTATAGTAAATTATTCAAAAAATAATTTTTTACTGTCGCAAATTTTAAATACGCCAGGGATTGCCTTTTCTATAGTAAATTATTCTAAAAATAATTTTTTACTGTCGCAAATTTTAATTACGCCAGGGATTGCCTTTTCTATAGTAAATTATTCAAAAAATAGTTTTCTACTGTCGCAAATTTTAATTACGCCAGGGATTGCCTTTTCTATAGTAAATTATTCAAAAAATAATTTTCTACTGTCGCAAATTTTAATTACGTCAGGGATTGCCTTTTCTTTAGTAAATTATTCAAAAAATAATTTTTTACTGTCGCAAATATTAAATACGCCAGGGATTGCCTTTTCTATGTAAATTATTCAAAAAATAATTTTCAACTGTCGCAAATTTTAATTACGCCAGGGATTGCCTATTCTATAGTAAATTATTCAAAAAATAATTTTCTACTGTCGCAAATTTTAATTACGCCAGGGATTGCCTTTTCTATAGTAAATTATTCAAAAAATAATTTTTTACTGTCGCAAATTTTAATTGCGCCAGGGATTGCCTTTTCTATAGTAAATTATTCAAAAAATAATTTTCAAATGTCGCAAATTTTAATTACGCCAGGGATTGCCTTTTCTATAGTAAATTTTGCAAAAAATAATTTTATACTGTCGCAAATTTTAATTACGCCAGGGATTGCCTTTTCTATAGTAAATTATTCAAAAAATAATTTTCTACTGTCGCAAATTTTAATTACGCCAGGGATTGCCTTTTCTATAGTAAATTTTGCAAAAAATAATTGTTTACTGTCGCAAATTTTAATTGCGCCAGGGATTGCCTTTTCTATAGTAAATTTCTCACAAATTAATTTCTTACTGTCGCAAATTTTAATTACGCCAGGGATTGCCTTTTCTATAGTAAATTATTCAAAAAATAATTTTATACTGTCGCAAATTTTAATTACGCCAGGGATTGCCTTTTCTATAGTAAATTTTGCAAAATAATTTTTACTGTCGCAAATTTTAATTGCGCCAGGGATTGCCTTTTCTATAGTAAATTATTCAAAAAATAATTTTATACTGTCGCAAATTTTAATTACGCCAGGGATTGCCTTTTCTATAGTAAATTTTGCAAAAAATAATTGTTTACTGTCGCAAATTTTAATTGCGCCAGGGATTGCCTTTTCTATAGTAAATTTCTCACAAATTAATTTCTTACTGTCGCAAATTTTAATTACGCCAGGGATTGCCTTTTCTATAGTAAATTATTCAAAAAATAATTTTATACTGTCGCAAATTTTAATTACGCCAGGGATTGCCTTTTCTATAGTAAATTTTGCAAAATAATTTTTTACTGTCGCAAATTTTAATTGCGCCAGGGATTGCCTTTTCTATAGTAAATTATTCAAAAAATAATTTTATACTGTCGCAAATTTAATTACGCCAAGGATTGCCTTTTCTATAGTAAATTATTCAAAAAATAATTTTCTACTGTCGCAAATTTTAATTGCGCCAGGGATTGCTTTTCTACAGTAAATTTTTCAAAAAATAATTTTTTACTGTCGCAAATTGTAATTGCGCCAGGGGTTACCTTTTCTATAGTAAATTTTTCAGAAAATAATTTTTTACTGTCGCAAATTTTAATTACGCCAGGGATTGCCTTTTCTATAGTAAATTATTCAAAAAATAATTTTATACTGTCGCAAATTTTAATTACGCCAGGGATTGCCTTTTCTATAGTAAATTATTCAAAAAATAATTTTCTACTGTCGCAAATTTTAATTACGCCAGGGATTGCCTTTTCTATAGTAAATTATTCAAAAAATAATTTTTTACTGTAGCAAATTTTAAGTGCGCCAGGGATTGCCTTTTCTATAGTAAATTATTCAAAAAATAATTTTTTACTCTCGCAAATTTCAATTTCGACAGGTAAATTTTTCACAAATTAATTTTTTATTGTCGCAAATTTTAAATACGCCAGGGATTGCCTTTTCCATAGTAAATTATTCAAAAAATAATTTTTTACTGTCGCAAATTTTAAATACGCCAGGGATTGCCTTTTCTATAGTAAATTATTCAAAAAATAATTTTCTACTGTCGCAAATTTTAATTACGCCAGGGATTGCCTTTTCTATAGTAAATTATTCAAAAAATAATTTTTTACTGTCGCAAATTTTAATTGCGCCAGGGATTGCCTTTTCTACAGTAAATTTTTCAAAATATTAATTTTTTACTGTCGAAAATTTTAATTACGCCAGGGATTGCCTTTTCTATAGTAAATTTTGCAAAAAATAATTTTTTACTGTCGCAAATTTTAAATACGCCAGGGATTGCCTTTTCTATAGTAAATTATTCAAAAAATAATTTTTTACTGTCGCAAATTTTAATTGCGCCAGGGATTGCCTTTTCTACAGTAAATTATTCAAAAAATAATTTTATACTGTCGCAAATTTTAATTACGTCAGGGATTGCCTTTTCTATAGTAAATTTTGCAAAAAATAATTTTTTACTGTCGCAAATTTTAAATACGCCAGGGATTGCCTTTTCTATAGTAAATTATTCAAAAAATAATTTTTTACTGTCGCAAATTTTAATTGCGCCAGGGATTGCCTTTTCTACAGTAAATTATTCAAAAAATAATTTTCTACTGTCGCAAATTTTAATTGCGCCAGGGATTGCCTTTTCTACAGTAAATTTTTCAAAAATTAATTTTATACTGTCGCAAATTTTAAATACGCCAGGGATTGCCTTTTCTATAGTAAATTTTGCAAAAATAATTTTTTACTGTCGCAAATTTTAATTGCGCCAGGGATTGCCTTTTCTATAGTAAATTATTCAAAAAATAATTTTCTACTGTCGCAAATTTTAATTACGCCAGGGATTGCCTTTTCTATAGTAAATTATTCAAAAAATAATTTTTTACTGTCGCAAATTTCAAATCCGCCAGGGATTGCCTTTTCTATAGTAAATTATTCAAAAAATAATTTTCTACTGTCGCAAATTTTAATTACGCCAGGGATTGCCTTTTCTATAGTAAATTAATCAAAAAATAATTTTTTAATGTCGCAAATTTCAAATCCGCCAGGGATTGCCTTTTCTACAGTAAATTTTGCAAAAAATAATTTTTTACTGTTGCAAATTTTAATTGCGCCAAAAAATACGCCAGGGATTGCCTTTTCTATAGTAAATTATTCAAAAAATAATTTTTTACTGTCGCAAATTTTAATTACGCCAGGGATTGCCTTTTCTATAGTAAATTATTCAAAAAATAATTTTTTACTGTCGCAAATTTCAAATCCGCCAGGGATTGCCTTTTCTATAGTAAATTATTCAAAAAATAATTTTCTACTGTCGCAAATTTTAATTACGCCAGGGATTGCCTTTTCTATAGTAAATTAATCAAAAAATAATTTTTTAATGTCGCAAATTTCAAATCCGCCAGGGATTGCCTTTTCTATAGTAAATTGTTCAAAAAATAATTTTTTACTATCGCAAGTTTTAATTACGCCAGGGATTGCCTCTTCTATAGTAAATTTTTCAAAAAATATTTTTTTACTGTCGCAAATTTTAAATATCCCAGGGATTGCCTTTTCTATAGTAAATTTCTCACAAATTAATTTCTTACTTTCGCAAATTTCAAATACGCCAGGGATTGCCTTTTCTATAGTAAATTATTCAAAAAATAATTATTTACTGTCGCAAATTTTAATTGCGCCAGGGATTGCCTTTTCTATAGTAAATTTTTCAAAAAATAATTTTTTACTGTCGCAAATTTTAAATATCCCAGGGATTGCCTTTTCTATAGTAAATTTCTCACAAATTAATTTCTTACTGTCGCAAATTTTAAATACGCCAGGGATTGCCTTTTCTATAGTAAATTATTCAAAAAATAATTTTTTACTGTCGCAAATTTTAAGTGCGCCAGGGATTGCCTTTTCTATAGTAAATTATTCAAAAAATAATTTTCAACTGTCGCAAATTTTAATTACGCCAGGGATTGCCATTTCTATAGTAAATTATTCAAAAAATAATTTTTTACTGTCGCAAATTTTAATTGCGCCAGGGATTGCCTTTTCTATAGTAAATTATTCAAAAAATAATTTTTTACTGTCGCAAATTTTAATTGCGTCAGGGATTGCTTTTCTACAGTAAATTTTTCAAAATATTAATTTTTTACTGTCGAAAATTTTAATTACGCCAGGGATTGCCTTTTCTATAGTAAATTATTCAAAAAATAATTTTTTACTGTCGCAAATTTTAAGTGCGCCAGGGATTGCCTTTTCTATAGTAAATTTTTCAAAAAATAATTTTCAACTGTCGCAAATTTTAATTACGCCAGGGATTGCCTTTTCTATTGTAAATTATTAAAAAAATAATTTTCTACTGTCGCAAATTTTAATTACGTCAGGGATTGCCTTTTCTATAGTAAATTATTCAAAAAATAATTTTATACTGTCGCAAATTTTAATTACGCCAGGGATTGCCTTTTCTATAGTAAATTTTGCAAAAAATAATTTTTTACTGTCGCAAATTTTAATTGCGCCAGGGATTGCCTTTTCTATAGTAAATTATTCAAAAAATAATTTTCAACTGTCGCAAATTGTAATTGCGCCAGGGATTACCTTTTCTATAGTAAATTTTTCAAAAAATAAATTTTTACTGTCGCAAATTTTAATTGCGCCAGGCATTGCCTTTTCTATAGTAAATTTTTCAAAAAATAATTTTTTACTGTCGCAAATTTCAAATCCGCCAGGGATTGCCTTTTCTATAGTAAATTATTCAAAAAATAATTTTCTACTGTCGCAAATTTTAATTACGCCAGGGATTGCCTTTTCTATAGTAAATTATTCAAAAAATAATTTTTTACTGTCGCAAATTTCAAATCCGCCAGGGATTGCCTTTTCTATAGTAAATTATTCAAAAAATAATTTTTTACTATCGCAAGTTTTAATTACGCCAGGGATTGCCTCTTCTATAGTAAATTTTTCAAAAAATAATTTTTTACTGTCGCAAATTTTAAATATCCCAGGGATTGCCTTTTCTATAGTAAATTTCTCACAAATTAATTTCTTACTGTCGCAAATTTCAAATAAGCCAGGGATTGCCTTTTCTATAGTAAATTATTCAAAAAATAATTTTCTACTGTAGCAAATTTTAATTACGCCAGGGATTGCCTTTTCTATAGTAAATTTTTCAAAAAATAATTTTTTACTGTCGCAAATTTTAAATATCCCAGGTATTTCCTTTTCTATAGTAAATTTCTCACAAATTAATTTCTTACTGTCGCAAATTTTAAATACGCCAGGGATTGCCTTTTCTATAGTAAATTATTCAAAAAATAATATTTTACTGTCGCAAATTTTAATTGCGCCAGGGATTGCCTTTTCTATAGTAAATTATTCAAAAAATAATTTTCTACTGTCGCAAATTTTAATTACGCCAGGGATTGCCTTTTCTATAGTAAATTATTCAAAAAATAATTTTATACTGTCGCAAATTTTAAGTGCGCCAGGGATTGCCTTTTCTATACTAAATTATTCAAAAAATAATTTTTTACTGTCGCATATTTTAATTGCGCCAAGGATTGCCTTTTCTACAGTAAATTTTTCAAAATATTAATTT